>PJEX01000210.1:36796-57549 GCA_005350895.1 Colletotrichum tanaceti
GGGGGCGATTGCGCACGCAAGTTTACTCTATACCTGTCCTTGAACTGAACTTCGATGCGATGTGTCTAAGAGTTCAACAAACAGATGAAAGACCAGTCAAGCTTCAAGGTCCACGGTCCAAGGTCCAATGTCAGCACCGCGAGAGCCAGGCCCCTTTCCCCCGCTGATCGGCTCAGCCCTGCAAAGACGATGCAACCGAAGTCGTCAGCGGGCCCGGTCGTCAGGACTCTCAGGGTAGGATTTCTTCACAGAGCTCCGACCATGGGCGGCCAGGAGTGTGGGGATGGCGCTGCACTTTTGATCCCAGGGTTGAGAAAATCTGAAGGGTTTCCCCTTGACTATCCGTCCACTTTTGCGGAGTGAGATGAGGGTCTAGAAGTGCTGCGTCGCATTGAAGATTTGGATGAACGATCGGGCGTCAAATCGGGTTTGGGGGCTCAGATCCGGAGCCTTATCAGAAGGGGGATGCCACACGCCACCATGCCAAATGCCATATTATGGAATTGCGATTCAGCGGCCTCCTACCTAGGGCTCCCGGTCATCAAGTGACGGCGGGCAGTGGATTATGTCTTGACGCTTTATGGACAGGCCTTAGCCACGGTTTTCGTGGCTCAGGAAAACTGCACGGCCGTCCTCAGTCGCTCCAATGTCCTCGTTTATAATTTGTCCAATTATGTCTCAAAAACGTTGTGCGCCAATTCGTGGAAGTACTTGTGCTTGTCTGCTTGTTTGAATTGGGCGGTGCTCCCCCGTTTCCCTTTCTGGCTATCCTGCTGCCATTTCTCATACAAACGAGTGTCTCTACTCTACTTTCCCCTTCTAACATCTGTCTCCCCCCTTAACGCCTAGAAAATCTTAGGAAAATCCCAGAAAGATGCACTCTTAGAATGCTCTCAGGGGTCTGGTTAGGGTCAGAGGTTAGGGTTAGAGGTTAGGATTCGGGTTAGGATTAGGGATAGAGTTAGTATATGGAATATGGAATTGGTTAGGTTTAGATGTTTAGGACTGGCAGCAGGATAACCAGAAAGGGAAACGGGGGAGCACCGCCCTTGAAATTGATTGTGTGAATCTGGAGGATCTTGCGACCGCGCGCTCGATTCGGGTTGCTCTCACTGCTGCCAGCCAGCGCTGTCGCTGGGCGTTGTCTTGCTAGTGTCTGTCCTGAGGTTCCTTCCTGAAACTTGCGTTGTCCGTCGGGAGTGGAGTTTAACAGTGCGGTTGCGACCGGGCGGACGCCGGGCGGCCCGGCTCCGGATGGGGCCGATGTCCCATCCCGTCAATTGTCGGCCATTGTCCGTCCAAAACACAACACGGACGAAATACAACACGACATCGAGTGAGACTGTGTTTTATAACGGAAACTTATCTCAGTAGGCGTCGGACCACGGGCCGATTAGTCCTAGCATAAGAGGTACCGACTAAAGTGCCTTGCACTGATCGCAAGTCTAACGTCGCACAACCTGGTGGCTGTTTGGGGTCGTTCGGACGATCGAGATAATTTAGGTGAGTGTGGACAAGATAAAACTTCAGCCAGCCCTCGAGGAGCGAGTGTTGGCGAAAACCAAACTCTCATAACCACGATATGGAAGATTTGATTACTTGACGCAACACGAGGGAGGGATACCCGCGTCTACGTCTTAGCTTATCCCACGCCGGTGAGGTGACAGAACGGTATCCTCTTATTTGCATCTGTTCTCCTATGTAGGTATGCACACTACGTACGGCGGGACACGTCGCATAGCTGCATGATGGAGCAAAACTTGTGGAAATTTGGCTGGATTCATGGAACGCAAAAGAATCCGTTATTTGCCAGCAAAATGCAGGGTGGTGGAGCTTGAGCTGTCCACCGGCCAATGAATGCCCAGATTCAGCGCATCTCTCCGTCTCTGGTGGTAACATGAGGTAAGACCACCCGAACGAGTGAATCGACAAACTTACAATGCCCCCCCCCTGGTAAACTGGGAGTACCGAGCGTTTCTGGCCCGTGCTCAGTTGAGCAGACAGTGGACCCTATGTACCCCCCACATTAAAAAAACACAGCCATCTTAGAAAAAATAGCCCATCCTAACACAGCCAAAAAACACCCATCCTAACACAGCCAAAAAACATAGCAAAAGGGATAGTCTTGGCCCATCCCGACCCGAAGCGCAGCGTAGGAAGCAGGGTAGGATAGACCATTCCAACACTCCCCAGCAGAGCCGTTTTGGAATTGTTTTGGAAAGAAAACTAGAAAAAAGGTTAGAAAAAAAGGGAACAAAGCTGGATTTGAACCCATAGCCTTTAGGTTAGGTTAAGAGGAGAGTAGGTTGCATTACTTACTGCTAGACTATACAAGCTAAGAAGACAGAAATTCGTTCTCAAATTTAGTCCTATAGAGTACCTATGCGTACCTAATGTAGGAGAAATGTGGGGGGTACATAGGGTCCACTGTCTGCTCAACTGAGCACGGGCCAGAAACGCTCGGTACTCCCAGTTTACCAGGGGGGGGGCATTGTAAGTTTATGTGTACACTCCACCGGAACAGCTCCAGACAAACAGGTGGTTGTCTGTGGTCTGGCGCCCCTATTGGACACGTTGACGGCCAATTTCCAGCGGTATCCACACGCTCTAAGGTTTCCCCTTGCCGCAAATGACTCGTGTCCACTCCAATTCTGCCACTTTGACTGATCCGCGTCCTCGGACACCGCCCACCAAGAATCTATATAATCATCGACTCTCTCCAACCTTTTACTCTCTTTTTCTCTTCTTTTCCCTAGCTCTCTTTGTAATTCTACCCTACCCCCTGCCTTGTGCGTCTCATGCTAACGGATTTCAAACAGGCCTTTTGGCTTAGATCAAGTGTAGTATCTGTTCTTTTCAGTTTAATCTCTGAAAGGTCTCTAAGGAGACCAATCTTGATTATTCCTATTTTTGGCTTCAGGGAAGAGCTCTCTGTGCTTGCACATGGCTCTTCCCATTGTGTCCCTGGTATTACACTGCCTCCAGGCGACGCGAACACATTTTTCATTATATGCTTTGGCTCGTCCAGGGATATGAGGAAGAAATTACCCCAGCATTCGGGTCATAGCGCGTGCATTGGCCATCTCCCCGCTTTCGGCTACGGCCCGCACGCGCTAGTCCACTTCCGGCTCTTCCGGCTCAAGTCTACCCATTTGCACGTGACCCCATGCCAATGGTTATCCAGGCAGCCAGGTAGTCGCGGTCCAAAGGTTGTTCCTACCTACCTAGGTACTTTGAGTAGATGCGATGCTCTTGACACGTTTTTACGTCCTACGTCATCGAATGTCACCAGGCTGCGTTAACAACAAGGTTCGAAACACTCCGAGGTCATGAAAATTTCACGAAGCGTACCCGACCGTGATATTTGTCTCTGGAAACGCCGCCTACCTGACTGCTGCCCGCTTGTGTCGGGCTATGAATTTCGAAATGGAAGGCGTTCCGACCGTCGCTGCACTGCTCTCTACTTGATGAGAAATGGGATCGCCGACGTCTACCTCTTTGTTCGACGGAGGATTGGTTAAGTGTCAAGCGAACACACACCGATTTTATTCCCAATGCTACCAAAACTCATGGATGAGATGGCAAGAACGATGGCACAGGATGACACCGGATGACACAGGACGACACACGGGATGAGACTTTGATTTCCTCTGCTTTTTTAGACTAATATTATCCGACTTCGCAGATTCCATCTCGACGCCACATCGTATCCGACCAAGTACAGACAGGCATCACAATGTCAGCTACGATGGGCTAAGCTTCCAGAGCTCACACCGACGAGCAACTTTTGAAAAAGTCGAAAGTCGATTGAACATTTCTCAACATAAAACCACACGTCGCCCAACTCAACTTTGGGATCACGCGACCTTAAACGTCTTCTCGTTCCAACCATACGCCCGCTTAAGCCGTCGCGCGTAGATGAGCGTTCTGTACCCCTCAATATGCGACTTGTGGGGCCGGTGGATGGTGAACGGCCTCTTCACCGCCATCGTCTCGGGCGGCACGAAGGTGAAGACCGAGCCGTACTTGGGCAGGACGGAAAACCCGAGCTCCGCCATGGCGCCCTCGAAAGCCGCCCAGCTGACCGCGCCTCGTGACTTGGACTTGTCGAACAGGGTCCCGAAGGCCTCGGCGGTCCCGGCGCTGACCTTGAAGGTCTGGGGCTCGACGGCGGGGTCATATGTCATGGGCTCGGTTTGGGGGCCGATCTCGAAGGCGGACGAGTGAGACGGCCGCGTCTTTTCCTTCTGCTTGCGCTGTTCGACTAGAGTTTCGCGCGGCTCGGGGGCCGGGATCGGAGGTGGCGTCCACTCCTTCTCTCCCTGCTCGATCTTGGCCTTGTACTGATTGTACTGGTACTGGAGATCGGAGAAGCACTCGTCGACGAGATCCTGGTACAGGAAGCCGAGCCTTGCGCCGGCTTTGTCGACGATGAACTGGTCGAGGGTCTGGAGGGCGCCCTCAGTCATTCCCGGCTCCAGGAGTGTGTCGATCGGGGCTGCAAAGTCGCGGAGGTCGAGGTCCGTCTTGAGATTGCTGAGTTCCGCCTCCAGCTCTTGGGATCTCGAAACAAACAGTTGGCCCTTTTTGCGGGATGGCGCTGGCATCTTGACGGTCCTGGATAGATCCTGGACGAAGACGATCGCGGTGGCCAGGTCACAGAGAGACTCGAACTCGCCCTCGCCTAGGTTCTCCCGCTCTGACGGGTGGGCTTGATGAAGGTCGGTCAGCTTCTTCAACCACTCGACAGCCTTGGAAGCGGTGGTGTCTGGATGGCAGAGACGGAGTACATAGTGAAGCTGCGGGTTGCTCCTTGTCAAGTCGCCAGGGTTGCCCTTGAGCGTCACACGCGGGTTGCCGGCGCTGTCGTAGGCGTTGGAGGTTCGCTTGTACCACTTCGACGCCGTTCGCGATTGGATGTGGCGCTTGAACAGGGCCTGGGCAGAGGTATACGCGAGCTGGCAGACATTGGATATCTCCTGCAGGAGAATGACCCGGTGGGCCTTGTCGTTACCCGGGACGTCGAGGCGGTCCAAGAGCTGGCAGAGGTAGTTCCAGATGGCGGCTCCCTTGACGGTGCTGTGGACTGCGTCGAACACGGCGGCGCTGATGTACTTGTCGGTGTGGACGCCCATCCGGCGTCCCTTTTCGTCGGGGAGAAGCTCCGGTCGGCTAAAGAACCAGAAGTTGACGTCGTGGGCCAGGACGACCGGTTCCAGGTACAGGCTGAGGCGTTCCGTGATCGAAGCCGCCTGGTCACGAGCGCTGGCGACAAGATCGGGCAGGGACAGATTGGCGGGAGGGTCCTCGATGCTGAGCTTTGAGAGTGCGGTCGACGCCGTCACATCTGACTTGTTGGGCCGCTGTTTCTGGCTTCGCTCCTTGGAACCCTGCTCGAGGATGTCCTCGATAAGAATGTTCAACGACTGCAACAGAGTAGTTTGCCGCTGCAGGACGAGATCGCCCATGGCCTGTGGAATGCAGACCTTGGCCGCCATAGCCGCGCCAAAGTCGCGGTACACTTGTTCGTGGTCTGAGACGATCCTCGTCGACAGGCCGTACTGCTCTCCGTCTATGAAAAACGTCCAACAATCCTTGAAGGGGTTGACGTGACGGAGGTTTCTGGTGCGCATGCTTTCGTCAATGACGCCGTAGTCACCTTGGCCATCGTTGGGACCAGCAAAGTACTGCTGCGCGAGCGAACTCTTGGCCCGGTGCTCCAGCATGTCCAAGAGATGCTCAGGTCGCTCGGTGAGGTCACGCAAGTTCCACTCGGGGACGATCTTGTACACGTTGCCCAAGGAAACATCCCGGGAATGCTTCAGCAGAACACCGTCCATCATACCGGCTTTGACGCAGCTCGCCCGCTGTCTCTGGTTGAAGCCCCTCCAGATGTCCTCGACAACGGCGCCGTGTCGCTTGTGCTTCCGAACAAGGTCGTCATGGAGATCCCTTACGACCTCATTAATCGACGGCTCCTGCATTTTCGACGGTGGAAGATTGGACCTTGTGAGTGTTGGTGTCTACAAACAAGATGGGTTACTTTCGAGGAAGAGGTTCTTGCTCCCGCGCAACACACGATTGGTTATGATGGCGAAGTGAGGAGAGGCGAGTAAGGTATGAAATATCCGTAAACCTGGGCTAAAAATCACGTCCTATCGGCACCAGCCACAGCATCCAACCAACCCTAGCCACGCCCGCCTCAAATGCATCCTCGCCACCAAGACACTTTGGATCTGGTTACCTCTTGGGGGGGCGGCTGCAGCGCTAACTTTCGCTCGCACAGCTCTATGATTCTCGAATGACGCGATCCTTGGAGAAGGCGGGTAGGTAGCCTTGAGGTCAGTCACTGCACTGAAGCCTCAACCTAGCAGTTGTAGGCAGTTGTGAGAAGGGGTTCAAAGGCTCCCGTCGGCCACTCGAATGACTGCAAAGGGCTCGTCCGCCTACCTAGTCGCCATGCCACGCGCTTGCCGAGCTAACAAAGACCCTCCAACTAGCGAGAATCCATAGGGCTGCTGGCTGCCGCATCTTCGATGGAGCCGGTTGACATACACTTACCGACTCGAGTTTAGTATCAGAGAGAGCAGAGTGGGCCTGGTTGCCGCTCTTTGTCAGTGAGGCTACAGACGTGAACAACCTTTTAAAAGAAGGCGCCCCTGGTTGTTGGAGGACATATTCCTTTCCTATGGCGCAGTCAATTCTGTTATCACCATTAATGCGAATACTGCGACAGGGGGGAAACTCGACGCAGGCCTGACTTTGTTTCTTCACTGTGCAAGGATTCTCTTACCGATCCATAATGTACTCGTCATAGAGTAACGGCCCCCTGGCTCGGCCCGAGTCAATGCGCAACGGCATCTTGATCTGGGGCTCGTCTTAGAGGCCACGTGGCAAGCCGTGGCAGCAGCTTATCCAAGAGCTTCTAGTTCTCTCGAGTCTCAACGGCTTGATGAGTTGCAGTTTGATGGTACCGGGCAGGCCTACGACGCTAGGGCAATTCCTGATGGTCGCGCTGGGTGGACCCTTGAAGGAGAGTGACTTGATAATGACATTGGGGTAAAAGAGGGCCCTGAGAGAATCACACACCCAACCTTGATGTTCTCTGCCAACTTTTCGAAAAGGTCAATCAATGTAGGCTCTGCTGGAACGTCTCTTACACCTACCTAGGTACCTATTTGTTCGACTCATTGAGACGCATGACTTCGTTGCCAAGGATAGCGTGGAAGCGGTCGCCAATTGCGTCCTTCATGGCTTGGCAGCGACAGCAGAATCAGATCCTCCGGCCGACAGCGCTAACAATGTAAACACGATCACTGACGAAGGGTCTAATGCTGCTCACAAGATACTATTTGTTAGAGTCACTCATCACCTAATTAGTTTGACGCCCTGCCGATGTCAACACTGTAGTCGTAAAGTATCTTGGTGCCATTCAGCAGATACTGAAGCCCAGGGTAAAACTGCACGCCGTACATCGTCTTCGTCTGGTAAGCAACTCCAGCGCACTCGATGCTCTGTATACTTGATAAAACCTCTAGGCAAGTTCCTGGCAACCGTAGCAGATATCCAGAATACGCACGCGGAGCTCGGAAGCGAATAGATCGTAGACATAAGGAGGCTTCCAGACAGTAAGTATAGTTCCCTTCGGCTTAAAAGGAGAGATGCTCCAGCTTCGACTCATGATACCCCGAATGCGGCACACACCACCCATGTGAGCCGCTGCCAGGCCTCCCATGCCATGTGTGCTACCTACCAGTAGTGTGCTAGAGCTTAGCGAGAGAGGCGGTGCTGGTTTCCCGAGCCACGGGCTCATCTCTCCCCGAGTCCCCATCCCTTAATTATTACATCTTCCATACTGTTTCCCCTCAACCCCACTGACAGCTCAACCTTGTTAGTCGCCGCCGGCCCTGTTTCATTGTTTTTCTGCCCGCGTAGCTGTGGCAGTGATGGGGAGGGAGACTTGCCGTTCATATTATCAAAGAAAGAGTGATGATATATTGGCCGCTTGTCTCACGACCCGAAAATTCGCGGCGGAGGGACAGCAGCAACGCAGTCTCATCTATCGATGCTCACTCCAAGACCCACGAGGCCGCTTCCCGGTCCTCTGGTCCTCACCTTTGCTCTAGAGAACTGGCCGCGCAACTCGGGGCCCAGCACCAGAGCCAGCAAGCCCAAGGTCCGAACAGGATGCATCACTTGCAAGTAAGTCTCCACGTCTTAAGCCCATGATCCAGCCTGCCCCTTACCGACGCTTTCTCCAGACGGCGCAGAGTCAAATGCGACGAGATCAAACCGTCCTGTCAGAACTGTCTCAAGCGCCGGGTATCGTGTGAGGGGTACGGACTCAAACCGCCGAGAGCGTCCTCGCAACTACACCAACTCTTCCGATCCAGCCACTCACCCATACGGGTTGAGCCGAGCTACCAGGGCCTCGTCTTCACGACCCAGCTGCAAAAGGACCACTTCGACCAGTGGCTGTCGTTCGCCGCCGACATCCTCGTGTTCCCCTCGCAGCTCATCACCGACATGATCCCTCAGATTGCCCGCTCGGACCTGGCGGTGCGGAATGCCGTCTTCGCCATCGGCGCGGCGGCGTTGGGCAGCAGCACCCGCGAAGAGCGCCTCACGGGCAAAGGCCTCTACTATGCGGATGCTCTCGAGTATTACAACCGCGCGTTGAAGCTGACCGCGAAGTCGCCTCCCACAGAGGAGACCTTTCCCGGCGTCTTGATGACGTGCCTCTTGTTTTTCGTGTTCGAGGCCCTGCAAGGGGGCAGGAAGGCGGCGTTGACGCATCTCAACCACGGCAGCAACATCCTCAACCAGTACGAAAAGCGAGTCCAAAACAGGCGTGATCCTATGGTCGAGGCAATAGCCTCGAACTTCCAGCGCCTGACGCTGCAGTCATGGAGTCACAACGGGAACCACCCAAAGGGGACCGAGGCACAGGCGCCATGGTGCTGTCGGGGCCAGACGAGGCGGTATGCGGTTGACGAGATGCCGGACACGTTCAGATCCCTCGACGAGGCCCATCAGTGGTGGGAGGTCACACAGCACCACATCATACACCACGCGCCCATTTCAATAGGGTTCCGTGTCGAAGGGACAGGAAACAAAGCACCGTCTTTCCCAGCGAACCAGAGTCTCCCAATATCTCCAGAGCATGTTAAAAGGCACAATCGATTCGTCGAGGAATGGTTGGCCAGATTCAAACCTCTGCTAAAGGCACATGAGGGGACGGAGATGGATGACAAGGAGCGTCTCAAGGCTCTCGGCTTGCGGATTCATTCGAAATACTTGTCTATCCCGATCATGACGGCAAACTACACCGACGCCGACGCCCTGGCCCAAATGACGCCCGTCTTCCGCGAGTATGTCGCCCTCAGCGAGGAGTTTCTACTCCTCCAGAAACGGCTCACGAAGGCGGAGGGCGAGACCTTCACTGTGGACAGCAACAGCCCGACATGGCCCCTCGGCGCGGCCGCCATGCTCTGCGTCGACGGGGCTGTCAAGGCCGACGCCGTGCAACTGCTCCGTGGGTTCCCGCGGCGCGACGGCCTGTGGGACACGCAGGTCTGGATGAGCATGATGCAGAGCTACGAGTCGGCCAAAGTAGTGATCGCCGGCGGCGGCGGCGGCGGCGGCGGCGAGAAGAAGGATGCGCGGCACCTGTTCGACGTCGAGGTTGTGTTCGACGACAAGTCGGTGGTGTGGATCAGGCAGGTGGAGGACCCGTCGAGTGCTAGTCTCGGGGATCTGGAGTACAGGATGAATCTACCGTGAGAGACGGTGAATACAGCGGTTACTCATGACGTCCATTCACCGGCTGTTCATGACTGATCGCATTCGTGAAGCGAACAGGGACGGGCCAAGTTTCCCGGTAATGACCGCATTTGCACTCATCGTGTAGTCATTTGTGGTGATCCGCTGCAAGACGGCTGCACTGCTTCATAGGCTGCATCGGTGCGAGTCAGCCCGGATCATCATGTGCAGGCGGAGGCCGGACTCCGGAAACCCGGCCCCACCTCGCCGACTCGGCGACTCGGCGAACGGCCTTGCCAAGAAAAGAATGAACCAACAAACTCTACCAGCGTTCGACGAATGCAGGAATCCACACAAGCTCGTAAGTAGTAATTAAGACCATTAGATGTCAATGACGTTGCTAAGCACTGGTCTAACATGCCTATCTACAGCCCGCGAGCCCACGCAGCATAACATGGCCCTCGTCTGTGTTTCTTCTCCGCGTGGAACTTAGTGCACGTATTAGCAAATGTTAGTCGTATATCAAAACGTTCGAAGAACCGTGAGATCTACCTTGAAGAAGAACTCGTTCTGAAAGTCGGTTTCGTCCGGGAGACCCCGCTCGTACGCCTGCTGCTCGTTCTCCCGCGAGCCTGCATGCTCCGCCGTCCTGGACCGGTTGCGTTGCCACAGGGTGGACGAGAGACCGCAAAGGCACGCGATCTGCACGCCAACGCAGAAGAGCATCATGACGAATCGAGGCGCCTGCTCGGCCCTGAAGAAGAAGAAGAAGAAGGGCCCGACGAAGTTGCCGAGGCAGTAGCCGTCAAAATCGGAGCCGAGACCGACGTGGTCCCAACCCGACGCGCCCCGCGACGTACAACAGATGGACGAGGAACACGTCCATCCGGGCGTCCCTCCGCCGGTAGGCGACGTGCTTCGGGGACGAAGGGTCACCATCACGATACCGCCGTTGGCTGGGACCATGCCGAGGATGCGGTCCGGCACGTTGCGGGGGCAGTCGAAGACGCCCTTGGCGTTGGAGTGGGAGAACATGACCGGCGCGCGGGAGAACGCTCTGATGATTCCAATACTGTTGCCGGCCATGTGCAGTCTGCACCACAAGTCAGCCATCCGCAGACAACACCGCCCACATTCCCCCCGTCGGAACACACACCCCTCGGTGCCGATGGAGTAAGCGATCCGGCCCGAGTCATAGACACCCTTCGCGTCGTCCGGCCCCCGCGCCAGCTCGAACGTCTCGGGTTTGGGGTTGGACTCGACGAGACGCAGCGTCAGGTCAATCTGCTCATTGGCGTCGCGCGCCATGTCCGAGTCCTCCGGGGATGGAGAAGTTCTCGGTCGGGCTTGAGGGAGGTAGGGGACGTTGTTTATCAGCAGGTGTACGGTCCGCGGCAATGGCTAGATCGTCACCGATGTTGTAGAAGGGTGACTCTGGCGATGAATAAGTTCTCCTCGGCCAAGGGATGCGGAGTTCCCGCGCAAGAGGGGGGTCCCATAGATACGGCTTCCTGGTCCGACTCGGCTGCTGCTATGCACTTCAAAATCCTCCATGGTGGAAAGCCGGATAACCGGGGTGCCCTTGTTTTTGTATGTTTGGATGATGGTCAGAGGCCGGTCGTCATTTTACTGTTCAAGAATGACCAGCCACAATCGCTAGTTACAAGCGTTTGAGGTGTAAGTCAAGCTTGATGGTTAGGCCTACAACAACTCGCTCTGGCATGTCTACATATGGTGAATACTTGTTACGTATACACACACACACCCACACACACACACACACAAGATGGCAGGCAATCAATAAAAACCAATCATATCGATCAGACAGCCATGTCAGTTACAGCAAACTATCTGCTGTGGCCATGACAGCGAGTAACTCGACCTCAAACAAGCTCATTATATAACAAGAGATAGGGTATCTTAGAAACACGATAACCGATGCGAGAAGTAGAAAAACAACCCTGGAATACGATAGATAGAAAGCAAACCCTGATCTCATACTTCGTCGCCGCTCAAGCCTGCTGTGTTGTTGATCTCGGTCGATGGGCCCGAGGCTTTACTGTTGCTTCACCCCCGTTCACCGATACAGAATGAAAAGCATGAAAGTGCAAAACCATCAAATGTCACCAAGTAGCTCACCTCCCGCTTGCAGACTTCTTGCTGGTCTGTCGCCGGTTGAGTACCTTCATCTCGGGGTCGACGACGAGCGCCTTAAGGCGGTGATCGATCTCATCCAGGCCGGCAGCAATGGTGCGATCTACAACCCCGAGGCGTTAGACAATATCTCCAGCGGCACCTCTAGCCACGTGAGTACTCACGAAGGGTGTCGCGAAGGCTCAGAGCACGGCTGAACCCGTCGGCGAGCGCCGCCTGCTGCGTCTCCTCGGACGCCCAGGAACCCCGGATGCCGTCCAGAGAAAGCTTGAGGGAGGCCTGGGTCCGGAAATGCGTCGAGTAGAAGACGGCGACGGCGTTGAGAAGCGGGACCGCGTCGTTGTTCCACGGGGCCCGGTTCCTCAACAGATCGCGGTAGATGAACAGCAGCTGCCACAGCGCGGCCCAGACCGCGGGCGTCTCGTGGTCCGGGATCTTCTTCGGGGTCAGGTACTTGTCGAGTGCGCGGAGCGCGTTGTCCTCGAACGACTCGAGGGCCTTGCGCGCGATGGTCCTGAACTCGGCCTTGGCGGGCAGCGGCAGCGGCTCGACGGTGCGCGTGTTCTCTCGGACGAAGCTGAAGTCTTCCTCGCAGCATATCTTGTACATGACCTTCATCTTGTGGACGTTATCGAGGAGCCCCATCTTCCAACCGTTAGCGTGAGATCGTGTGCGAGCACCTGAAGAAATTCTTCATACCTGGGGTCGCTTGGGGGAGCCCACGGAGCGACAGGGAGCTGAGTAATCCTTGATGAACTGCTCGATGAGGCCCTCGAAGGTGTCCTTGTCTTCGGGGAACGCAATGCCCTCGCCCCATCTGACCAGCTCATCATACGATGGCACCCCGCTGCATTCTCTGGCAAAGACGCAACCCTGGAGGGGGACCTGTTGCTCAGCCATGCAGCGGTAGTTCCGCAGCGCAATAGAAAGCTTGGAACTGTGCTGACGGCGGTTGAACACCACATGGCCTCTGTGGATGTTCCCGACGAACCGTGGCTGTAAGAGCGAGAGGGAGTGTTTTGCTTTCAGCTCAATCTCTCTATCCAGTCCGGCAACTGACACGTTTTAGCTGTCCGTACATGCGGCTACAAGGGACAGAGCCGAGCAGAGGATGGGGGGGGGAGAGAGAGACTTACAACGCGCAGAGGACAAGTCCAAGGCGACACCGGCAAAGTCTCTGCGAATGCAGGAACTCTCGTGGTCCCGGGGATAAGCTCTGACGCACTTTTCGCATGTACCGTCCGGTGTGCATGTGACCTTCTGGATCCGACACCTTGTGCAAGACCCGACGGACCTGACCTGGTTTGTCCTTATGGGGTCTTTGACGACCCGCTTGTGCCCGTTGGGACTGTTGGAGCGAGACCTCTTCTTAGGGACCCGGAGGTTCTGTTTTCTGGGCGGGTTTGGTTTCTGGTCGAGGCGGGGGAAGAGGAACGGGTCGTGAGGGCTAGTGAAGTCGCTGATGCCGGCGGGTTCGTTCTCATACTCTTCCGAGATGATGGTGTCATAGTCTGTCAAAGGGGATCCCGGGTTGGACTGCAAGGTCTTGGGAGTGCGGACAGAGGATGTCTCCGTGCTCCCAGAGTCTGGCACGGACAGTGTGGTACCATCAGCCATGATGGGGGAAGGGTCTGGGTCGTACTCGTGATCCCGGCTGAAGGAAGGAAAGTCGAAGAATTCGAGCAGCTGGTCGTTCTCACTTAAGACCTTCTTTCCTTGACCGTTATCAGGGAGCCCCCCGTAGGCGGATGGGCTGGGGTCTAGGTATCTTGCATTGTGATGCTGGCCCAGGAAGGTGTAAATAGCATGCTCCATGTTGGCCATGTATAAGTCGCTGCGAGAGGACAGGGGTTGGAGTATGTATGTACAAGGGCAAACGGCGGCTATCCAGTGAGTTTATGCAGAATTGCGGGAATTCGACTGACTGGATATGTAGATGGAGAAAGCGACGAGGGGTTTCGAGACTTCTCGTAGAAACACCCTGTTATACCAGTCAGTGCCAGCTGAGGCTCTTCAAGATGCGCAGTTTCGACAACCTACACGACGCTCTCTCGATCAATTCTCGGTGGAAGTCAGGTATACCATTGGTCAATGGCAAGCTGCGCCCCATATAACCATGCCAATCAGATGCCCTTGGCTCACCGGAAATTGCATCGAGTTCATGAATGGGCAAGTCGAATGTCCTCTGGGAATCGTTTACATAAGCGAGCTGACGATGCAGTCCACGTGCTATAAAGGGAGGGTGTCCTGGTCTGTCGGGAGACGGAATGCCCTCGCGGCCTGTATGCTGGGATCCGCCAACTCCATGGCCATGTCGTTGAAAGACAACATGGCAGACGGGTTGTCCCGAGGCTTACAGAGGGAGTCCAAGACCTTGACCATGAACCGTTTCTGTGGTCCTACCAAAGTACTGATTTCTTTTGTGTATTTGTATCAGCTTGCGTACGCCCAGCATACAAGACATGGCGTCCGCGTGGCCGCCCCCAGCAACATCTGCAGCCCGAGTCTCGTCCGTGACAAGGACCGAGACATGATGGTTTCCAAACGGCGTCGCTGGTGGCTTTTTGGCAGATCCCGTGCTTCGTCTCAGCCACGAGTACTTGGAGGCCGCTTCCGGTTGCGCTTTTCGTCGATTTTTCGATGGTGCTGGAATGGCCCGATGACACTGACTTGACTCCCTTGGCATGACCCTGAAGTAAAGCCCGGGGGTTGACGGAGGTCAGCAGCTGCAATCACTACCATGAAAAGAAAGACCGAGTCATCGAAGAGTCTGTGTCCCAATCCTTGTATATAAAGTCTACAACCTGAACGTTGATGACAAGAAGAGGAAGTGGATCTGATGTCGGACATGGAGGAATTCTTTTTGTTGGCGTTCCGTCCCCCCCCCCCCCCGGACGTTCGATAGCGGGGCACAAACGGCCGGGAATGGCGGGGTTGAGGCCGCTAACCGGTCCAGCTGGCACGCACTTCTGGCAGCAGTGCAGCACTTTAAGCTGCTGCCGCCAGGGTGGTCCCTGTAACAGTAGGAAAAAAGGGACGTGCAGCTCTACCCCTGTCAAATCGGCCCCACCTAGTCAAACCCATCACACGTCACTTCCCCAACGCTTCTCGGGTCGTGCCATGTCTCCAACGCCTTTTTTGCATCTGCACAGCTCCGTCGCAAATCCCTGGGGTCTACTCTTCTCTTTTCCTTCTCCAACAATGTGAATAAACTGAAAATCCATAGTCTTCACCATGGCGCCCGGTCTGCTATCATACGTCCCCATCGTCAACCGCCTCCTCTCGGACGGCGAGCGAGCGCAAGCCATCGACATCCCCGCCGTCCAAGTCCACGATGTCGAGACCGACCACGACAGGCGAGCGCGATGCCTCAAGCACCTGCTGAGGGCGAACCACGTCAACCACTCCATCATCTACCATAACCTCCAGTTCGACAACCATACCGCACACGTGCTCTCCTCGGCCTACCTCCTCGGCGCGAACGACCGGCAACTGCAGACCATCTACGAGGCCGAAGCCAAGGAACTCGAGCCGTGGAAGGAATCACCGGCCGAGGTCACCGAAGACGACTGGAGAGATCTACTGGGCGACAAGACGTACCAGAGAGCGTACGTCGACTTCTTTGAAGACTCGCTGGCATACAGCTCGTACGACTGGAGGAAGGTTGTCGACAAGTTCATGTTCACGGGCGAGGAGCCCCTGGTCCACGGACTCATCGGTGGCCGTACGTATTGCCCGGCGGAATTACGCCTACGCCATGCTGCACCCGCTAACCCCCTCACGCAGTTGGTCACCCCCTCATCCACCTCGGGTACGCATACGAGATGAATTCCAAGGAGATCGCCATCGAAGCACTCGCCTTGACCGCCACACAATACAACTTCTTCCACCGATATCTCGACGACAAGTCCTACACGAGGCCCTCGCCGTTCGGTTCCAAGTCGATCTTTGAACTGATCAACAAGTTGGCCGAGGACAAGCGTCTTGATGGCTTGTTCAAAGAGCCGGCGCTGGAGAATCTCAACGTCTTGTTCGAGAAGCACGAGAGCCTCGTCCTGGAATACTGGAATGCCTGGTCCATCACCGACCCCGTGAAGCAATTCGAGGAGTCCCAGGAGCTCGCCGTCGCGCTCCTCGTTGCAACGGTACCCCGTGGAACTCACGCATATAACTTCTTCGCCGTGCATCTCCTGACGACGAGCCATGCCGTGCGCATTCTCCTCCCCTTCATCCCGGTCAAGTTCCACGTCGACTTGGTGAGGGAATGGTGGATGCTGGTCCTCGGCGTGTACATAGCTCTCCTGCGACCAAAGATCGACCCCGACAACGTCGACACGGACCTGAAGGGCCGACACTGGGGCCACGCTGAGCACGAGGCTCTGAACTCGCAATGGGCGACAGATGCACACTACGTCAAAGGTTGGTTGGTCTAGTACTTCGGCTGCCCGGTACATTCACTGACACGATCTAGCCATCCGCGCCATGAAGGAGGCGTCCAGGACATGGGGCGACGTTCACGAACGCTATTTGGCTTCTGCTCTGACTTTTGTTGACAACTTCCGCGGGTGGACTTTCTGAGCGTCGGACGTAGTGTTTGTCGTTGTTTGATGGGGGCATGAACCAGCCGACGTATCCCCTTGACGAAGCGGATGTTCTTCTACGCCAATGCGTACCTTGGTTGCGCATATTGTATAATAGTGAAATTTATAGCAATGGGTCTGAGTCTGAACGGGTAACGAGGGTTTGCAATGTATCTGTCTTGAATCAAAGCGATGTGTGCCACCGCGTGACATTGAGAGACAACCTGTTCGGCACCATGTTCGGCACATCTATGGGTAGGAACTGACGCGGGCATGCCAGAAACAACGCCATAACATTGATTATAATACAGGATGAAGAGTTACCATGCTCGTTTGTTCAGTCACACATAAACAGTGAAGCAAAGTATCTTTATGTTGAATTCGATATCCGTCCTAGGTACCGTAATGAAAATCAGCCTAGGCTCGCCATAAGTACCGCCAATGCGCCAATGCCAGATGGTTTAGCGAGGCAATTAGCGCCCACCCACTGTAACGCGCCCCTCAAGTGCCCTCCAAGGTGCGCGAGGCCAGGCGACGGGATGCAGCTGTTCCTACCTAGGGCAGTTCTGAGCTATGAGCTGCGAGCTGCGAGCTGTGAGCGTGCTTTCTTGGCCGATCTTTCTTCCAGATTGTTGATAGCTTCTACATCACCAACGTCACCAACGTCACCAACGTCACCAACGTCACCAACGTCACCAACGTCACCAACGAAAAAAAAAAAATCAGAGGACGCGCCGACCGACCTGCAAAACTGCAGAGGCATGCGCCCATGTTGAGCCCGTCAATCACCTTCCCATCCAATGGCCCCGCCTGCCAAACGAAGAAGGCGCAACGTCGTCGATTCTGACGATTCCGACGACGCACAGCCAAAGACGAACACTCTCACCAACTTCCTCCTCTCGTCGCCCTCGAAAACCGACAGCCGGGGCACTACCACCTCCCCGAGCCCTACAAAGCCGAAATCCCGCCCCGCATACACCGGTCGGGCTGCCCCGGCCCCGGCCGTCCTCCAGTCGCGCAATGGGCAGTCGAACAAGGGCACAAAGAGCCCGAGCACGAGTCCGGAGAAGCCAAAGGGGAAGCTTCAGAAGCGCGCCAAGGTAGAAGAGAAAGGCCGGAATGGCGACCTCATGACGCTATTCTCCAAACAGGCGTCAAAGACCAGCGCGAAACCAGCCGCTCCCTCGAGGACGCTGCCCCTCGACGACATAGTGAGCGACCCCATCTCCGAGGACGACGACGTCGCGGAGCAGAAAGCCAGCACGTCGAGCATCGTAGGCCAAAATGCGCGCAAGCGGTTCCGAGACAACACGCCCGCCCCTTCTTCAACAACGGTCGGTTCGAGCCAGAAGTTCCTCAAGCCCTCACGCCCGACGAAGCTGGCGGCCCTCGACGACGATTTGCGGCCGTGGTCGGAACGCTTCGGCCCGGTCAACCTGGACGAATTGGCCGTACATAAGAGAAAGGTCTCGGATGTGAGGAAATGGCTGGAGGATGTCGTTGCCGGGCGACTGCGCCAACGCCTGCTCCTTCTCAAGGGCGCTGCAGGCTCAGGAAAGACCACCGCCATGAGGCTGTTGGCGAAGGACATGGGGTACGAGCTGCTGGAGTGGAGGAACCCAACCAACACTCTCGGCGCGCATCTTGGGTACACGTCGGCCTCCGCCCAGTTTCAGGAGTTTCTGGGCAGAGGCGGAAAGTTTGGGCAGCTGGACACGGACACGCCAACCGAGGCACCCCGTCCAGCCGGCGAGAAACCCAACTCGGCGGGGAAGATCATTCTCGTCGAGGAGTTCCCCAACACCTTTTCTAGGTCATCGACGGCCCTGACCTCCTTCCGGAACACGCTCGTGGAATACCTGGCGGCGAACACGCCTTCGTTGACGACAAGTTTCGGGCGACGGTCAGCCAGTGAACCCATCACCCCTGTCGTGCTGGTCATCTCGGAAACGCTGTTGACCACGACGTCGGCGTCGGCAGACAGCTTCACCGCCCACCGACTACTGGGCCCGGAGATCTTGCGACATCCCGGCACCCGTGTTATCGAGTTCAACGCCATTGCGCCCACCCTGCTCGCGAAAGCCCTGGAACTGGTCGTGCTGAAAGAGGCACGCAAGTCTGGCAGGAAGCGCACGCCGGGTCCGCAGGTGCTGAGACGGCTGGGCGAGATTGGGGACATCCGCAGCGCGATATCATCTTTGGAGTTCATGTGCTTGAAAGGCGACCAAGACGCCGACTGGGGGGCCAAGGTCGCCTTGTCGAAGCAGTCAAAGGGCGCCAAGGCGGGAATCTCCCTCACCAAGGGGGAAGCAGATACTTTGGAGCTGATATCCCAACGAGAAGCCAGCCTGGGCATCTTCCACGCCGTCGGGAGAGTGGTTTACAACAAGAGGGAGGAGACGCCCTCGGCATCGAACGCGGCTGAGCGCTTGCCTAGCTACATCGCGCACCATTCCCGGCCGAAGCCGTCGGAGGTCTCGGTCGACGCTCTGATGGACGAGACCGGCACGGATACGCCCACCTTTATCTCGGCGCTTCACGAAAACTACATGTTCTCTTGCGAGACCGTGCCGCCTTTCGACGCGTCGACACCCCTGGACTACATCAACGGTTGTATAGAGTACCTCTCGGAGAGCGACCTGCTCCTCCCATCCTGGGATAACTTTTTTGGCGGCAGAGGCTCATCTGCCAGCTTCGGCAAGGACTCGGGCAGTCATGTGCTTCGACAGGACGAGATCGCCTTCCAGGTTGCCGTCCGGGGGACGCTGTTTTCCCTGCCATTCCCCGTCAAGCGTAAAGCGTCGACTAGCGCGAAGGGCGCTGACGCATTCAAGATGTTCTACCCGACGAGCATCAAGCTGTGGCGGGCGAAGGAGGAGTTTGAAGCTCTTGTGGACGTCTGGTCGACGAAACTCATGAAAGGAGAGGAGACGGCGCCGCGGAAAAGTCTTACCGAGGGAGCCAGCGCGTTCCGTCGACCGAAGCAAACGGACGCGGGCAACTGGATGGCCAACCGCCAGTCCAAGGCCAAGCCGGCCGACGAGAAGGCCAAGACAGACGTCAACGCTGCGCCGCTGCTCTCTCTGGGGAGCTCGGCCCGGAGGGAGATGCTGCTTGAACGCCTGCCGTACATGGCCTCCATCGTCCGCGGACGCAAGTCGACGTTGCACTCTTTCAAGCTTAAGGACATTGAGAAGGTGGTTTCGTTCCAAGGCATCGGTCCGCAGACGGGCGACGACGATGAGGCCGAAGACGCGGAGGAGGACGGAGTCATGACTGGCGACGCGTGGGCCACGGACAAGCCGTCGGAAGAGGCCTCGCCGCGGAAGAAGAGCGCGGCGATCCGACATACAGGGGAAGGGTCGGTAGCTGGCTTGCGGGTGCAGAGCCTGGTAATTAGCGACGACGACATCGAGGATGATTAGAGATGCACGGTTTAGATGTTCAGGGTGGTGCTTGGGCTGTAGAAAAAGAAACCTCAACGAGGACCGGGTAAGGGATGTTTCTTTTTTAAATTGAAGACTGACTGGGTTTGGCGGGCATGGAGTCTGGCGGGGGGGGGGGGTGATGGGCCTTTTTTGATGTCGTATCACAGTGAGCCCATGGGGCGTTGACCTAGATGGCGGTCTTTTGACTGGCGAATAGATCACGGGCTGAAGAATACGAAAGACGTGTGCCGTCGAGGCGTGTGCGATCCTGGGGGTTCGTGGTGAAGTGGCGAGATGCTCTCTCCGCCGTTGTTTGCTCGCTTCTCGTCTGGCCGCCACCCGATATTCCATCTTGGAGGACTGCGTTTTGTTTTACCGCCAGCATTTAAATTGTTTATCCGTTTACAGCGCTCTCTACTCACCGAGACTCGGCGGGCCGTCACTTTGGTGTTCTGCCGGGGCTTCCTCCGTACGGAGTGGGTCGAACATCCGGGCGGGGGAGGGTATCTCCGCTCCGCTTCCGGGGAAAACAAGAACAGACAGACCTAACTCCCCGTGCCGTTCTCGGAGAAGAAGAAAGGAATGCCTCTCGGGGAGGGGTGGGAATATCTCCCGGATCCCGTGACCGTGTAAGTCTGCCCGGCGGTTGACAGCTGGCCGACGACGACGAGTTATGTTCCCCGTGGTGTCGAATCGGGCTCCGGGATCCGGGAGATTCTCACACACAAACCCATCTCTCGCGATGACGAGCGATCGGAGGGTAACACACACACACACACACGCCCCTCACCTCGTACGACATGGCACGACTTTTTGTGAGACCTGCGGA
>PJEX01000210.1:57649-80909 GCA_005350895.1 Colletotrichum tanaceti
CCCCCCCCCCCCCCCCCCCCTCAGCGCAGGTATCCACAGATAGAGAGGTATGAAAAAATGAAATGATAAAAACTCACCCCGGTCTACCTGTCTGCCTAGGTAATCTAATGAGACTTTCGTCTTCGTGGCGCGCGCCAGCACAGCAGAGACAAACCTACCTAGATGATGCATTCCCGCGCAGATATCTGGACGTGACGTCTCCTGCCTTTGGGCCTCTTTCCCACCCCCCGTCGACTCCTCCATTGGCCAATCCCATTATCGTAACGCTTCCTCTCCTTACCCGTTCGGTCTTGAACCCCGTGACCCCCCAGATACCTCATCTCGACTCGATAATGATACGGACGTACACTAGAAGACGAGTGGCAACGCCCCCCTCCCCACAAAGAGGTCAGAGAGACCCTGCACCACGCGCACCCGAAAGCCCTCCAAGATCCTTCCAGAGCCGCCTAGCGCCCTTCCTCCCCTGAGCCGTCAACTCTCGCCGGCGCCCCCCCCCCTCGTGCGTCAGCGCATATATTCTCGCGCCCTGGGCGAGATTCGCTCGCTATTTTGGTTTTCTTTACTTTTTTTTTTTTTTCACAGGTGAAGGTGCGCTCTCTCTAAATTTCCCTCTATTTCTCTCCAACTCTCTCTAAATCTCTCTTGTGCAAAAAGTCAACTTTCTTTGCCAACCACCCGTCCCATCCGATTGGAGGTTTCTCCGGATTTGTCCCCGGGTTTTTACGTGCGTTCTCTCGTCTCAGTCGCCCCTTCCCTTCCCCAGACCACTTTTCTTTTTCTTTCCACTTGTAAGGGTAAAGGGGGGGGGGGCTACAGGGCGCGACGTATGCACCATGTAAGTCAGATTTGGGAAAACCCACGACTTGGTTACTGATCTTCCCTCCCCCTCCACCCCCCGAAAGGAAAAAAAAACACGCGACCAAGACAAAAAAAAAAGGGATCTACACTGCACACACAGTCCCATTTCGCCACCTAACTAACGCACGACAAGTCCAGCCACAGAGCAGCAGCCTCCAGGTTTCTGTCAAGTTACCGCTCCTGGACCCCTGATTTGCAGTGGACCAACCAACGGCACACACACATCCCCCCTTCCAAGCGAAGATCCCGTGGATCGGGGACCTGGGGATCGGGATGTGGGCATCTCGGCCGCCCCCCCCCCCCCCCCCCCCCCCCCCCCCCCCCCCCCCCCCCCCGTTCCCACCCCCGGGGCCGATCGTGCCCTTCATCGTGCGCGAGAATACCTAGTGTAAGTGCTGTCCACATCATTACATTGCGAAATGCCACATTCTCCCCCTCCCACCCACGCGCTGTTTACTCATTTCGTCGTTTCGTCCATCGTGACAAGACTGGTTGGTATCGAGATGTACAGCCCGGTAAATGATCCCCCTCCCCCCCTCTCGCCTCCTCCCCCACGACTCGTAGAACCTATTTCGCACGCGGGCTTGCAGGAAAGAGGCCAAGCAACATCAAAAAAAGGAATAGAAAATAAAAATAAGATGTCCATGCGGGCGGAACCGGATCATGATCCATCTACGGTTCGGGGATCTTGTTCTGGACACCTTGGGATATCCTCATCTTGACTGTGCGACCGCCCACGACGAAGCCCTTACACATTCTATCTATCCCTCTCTCTCTCTCTTTCGTATAGATAAGAATAACCTTTTTTCACTATCATCATCATCATCATCACGCCACCACTACCATCAGGGACCGCCGCCGCCACCACCATTATCATTAATCATTATCGTAACACGGAACATAAGCGTAAGCACCCTGATTCCCTCCCCCCTTCCCCGATTTTAAGATCCAACGTAAGCTTCTCCCCTCATTCAACCCTTGCCGTGCTGCCACCCTCCGGAAACACCCATGGACGGAAGAGGTTGGGTTGAGTTCCAAGGGAGCCTCGAATATCAGCCGCATTCCACCCCACTCGGCGGCTTTGCCCTGTCTACCTATGTACCCCGCCTATCCATCCAGAGAGGTACACTACCCACACTAGAAGGAAGGGAAAGGGAGAGGGGGGGGGGATAAGCAACAACACCATGGGCCGAGTCTAGACACGCCCGCCAGACTCCCCAGACTCCCCAGATTCCCCAGATAAAACCCTCCTCCTTCCAGGGGTTTCAACTCCAACGAGAGACGCGCGTATGTGTGCGTGTGTGAGCGTGCGTGGGAGTGTGTGATGGGAGAGAGAAAAAGAGCACGAAAGCACGTCATCCCTTCGCCAAAAAACCCGGCCGATGAACCTGCCGTGCCCCCCCCCCCTCCCCCCTCCTCATCATCGGGGTCCTCGGTCTGCCTAGGAACACGGATTGGGTATCCCAATAATCACACCCTCTTCATCTCTCTCTCTCTCGCATACATGCCGAGAGACGCACCCTTATCGGTGACGGCAATCTTGTCGCCATCGTGGCGGTCAAGACTGACGGACAGACAGTCAGTCAGTCAGAAAAACATGGCACCCTCCCTTACATGCGACAATCATGGAAAAAGAAACAAACTGAGACACCTGGCGTAGTCGAGCCCACGAGGTCAACGTCCTTGGGAACACACACACACACAGACACACATACATACACAGGGCATGAAATCACACAAGTCACAACCAGCAAGATGAAATATCCCAGAAACACAAAAACCCCGCCCCCAGTAATATACGTAATGAGTTGGCATTTTTTGCGTGGCGAGTTCATTTACTCGAGCCTTTTTTCTGCCTTCTATGTACTGCTGCCCAGGTCTCGTCCCATTCCGGGTTTGGTGAGAACATGAGAGAAGAGGCGGGCCGGCATCTAACCCGGCCCACCCCCATCCCATCCCATGCATGCCTCGATCGCCCCAGGCTCTACTGCAGTCTGCAAACCATCGTCGTCGAGGCCGCCGAACATCTCTCCTCTCCACCGGCAATCCAAACCCTACACGGGTGAGACATGCAGTGCGGACAAGTCCCCATGGTCGTAACCGCAGAGCACCAAAACATCGTCCACTTCTCCCCTCCATCGGGCTTCTGCTGCCGTAACAACATGACGGACTGCTACCACCAGCCCGACGAGACCCGGTCCTGCTCTTCTTGCCAATAAATAAATAAATAAATCATTTTCTTTTGTTCTCCGCCCTCTTTCCCAATGCGCCGTTGCTGAACCCTGATACCCCGAACCAAAATCGTGTCCCAGATCATGTAGATGATGACCAAATGATCGCCCATGTTCTCTCGCCTCCATTCCCCCAAATGATTGTTACAAGCGTGTTCCGTGTGTATCGTCATTAGACCCCCACGCAACATTCCAGTTGCCACAATGGGGAGGCCAATGGCTGGTCCTCTTGGGCCATCTTTCGCTGCCCGAAAGCGCGCCCTGTGTTCCATCGTGTGCCAATTCCACTCAGGTCCCCACGACCAAAAGCGATGAATCGTCGATCCACGGCGTAGAAAATACTTCTCCATGTGCCATGTTGAGATTAAGCCGGGAAGCACCTCCACGAGCCCGTTCGTACGAGCCTGATTATGTCCTCGCAGCGGCAGTTGATGTGGTAGATCCTTATCCGCCATCCGCAAGGCGGGACATCCCTTGTCCAGTCCTTTCCGTATCGTACACCCTACTCTGTTGATGCTTCTTCGACCCGCATGGCGTCCGCGTATGTTGATAAAAAAGGAAAACCAGGGGCCAAATCCGTCACCGCTGTGACTCTCCTCTCCCTCTCATTTCCTCCATCCTACGTTCCAAATGACATGAGCAATATCCCGGGCTGTATTAACTGTATCAATGACCCGGCCGATGATGCCTTCGTTGGAAGATGATTCCCCCTCTTCATATGGCATGAACATACCTGACGAGGTCCGACGCATGCCTGCTGGTTCGGCGTTCAGACTGTTGGTTGACGATGAGCGTTGTAGGCCTGTCGATTTGTCGTCGGTTTTTGTCGGTGACTGCCACCCCATCGATGCTGCTTCCCCCTCTTCGTCGTCTTCGTCGTCAAAGAAAAACTTGCCCGACCCCTTGGAAGGGCGGAGCGTTTCTTGCGACGAGGAAGGCGACATGACGGGGCTCCTGTACGAAGTGCTGTGCTTCATCGCCGTCTCTTGTGGCTCGGGCGTGTCTTCGCGATACTTGAGCGTAGTGGAAGGCAGCATGGCGATCGTCTTGCCCTCGGCGGCCGCGGCCATCTTTGCCGACTTCTTCCTGAGAAGGGGCATCTTCTTCTTGGTGCGTGACTTCTTCATCATAATGGCGCCCTCGTCGGAATCGCTGTTGTCGTACCGCTCGGTGCCGGCATCTTCGTCTTCATCTTCTTCGCCTTTGATGTCGACTGCGATGCATTGCGACACCTGCTCGTTGAAGTGGATATGTTTCTTCTCGCTGCTGGGTGAAATAATGCCCGAGGATGTGCTGGAGGGGCACAGGTTGGAGCTCTCGCGACTCAGTCTCCTTGATGAGAAGGGAAATGTGACGTAGTCCGTAGTCGCCCGTTCCAAAGTCGGACGGGCGAGACGCCGTCGCCCGTCTTTTTCTTGGGCCTGGACGGCCGCGGCCGCTTGCTTCAAGAGGGAGGAAGCTGACAGAGACCTCTGCAGCATGACCTCCGACATGCTCCGCTTCTTGAGAATGGGCTTCTTGTTCACGAATGAGTTGTTCTTGGTGAGCCTGGCGCTGTTTGGATCCGTCGTGATAGCATTCAGCGTGTTGGGACCGGTCTGCAGGGGTCCGTAAAGCCAAGTGACATCACAATCCTTCAGCCTATCGAGTGTCAGCCATGGGGTCATTCATACGCAATCATGCAACTCACCAGTTCAGCGTCTCTGGCGAAACCGTCTTCAACTTGTTTTTCGCCTTCATCCAGGTTCTCCACGACGCGTTCTCCAAGCGGGCGGCGTTGCTGTATTCGGATCTCCGTGACACGATAAACTTCCATGATGACCAGATGTCCTCCTCTTTCCAGTTGTGCGAGAGATAGTCTACATGACGTGAGGGTTGTACCCGGACAGCCGTGTCGTCTTCGGCGTGTTCTACATCGAGAACAAACTCGGGGGTGTTGGGCCTGGAGGTGTCGCCCTCCGCTTCGTTGTCAACCGGCGAGACGGTGTACGAGTCGCCCGTCTTGGGACTTGTTGGTGCTTCCAGATCTTCTGGGTGGCTGAAGTAGTCGGAATCCTCGTAGTAGGGGAAGACAAAATGGTCATTGGCATGCACGGCGAGATCCAAAGTATCATCGCAGTCGGACGCAATGGAGACGTTACTCGCAGGGGTCGATGAACAAGACAGGTCGGTGGATTCGGCGTGGGCGGTCCTTGGAGACGACGGGGCAGACGACGGGGCAGAGTCGGGATAGACTCTCGATTCGTCAAAAGCGTCGCTGATGTGGCTGGCCGACGTTGCTGACGAATGGTAGTTGGATTGTTTCGTGACGAACTTGGGCTGCGAATGTGAGCGTCGCAGATTGGAGAAGTAGGTGTTCTCCTCTGATGATAGTACGACGGCCATTATGTGAAAGCGTGTGGGCGAATTGAGGAACGTTAGTCCCTAACCGCCGTGACTCCGGTGCAGAAGCAAGCAAGATCGGTCATAAGTATCCGGTGTTGGGAGGTTCGATTGTCGTGTTGTTGTGCTGTTATTGTAGGTGGTGGCCAAGTGAAAAGTGATAGCAGCAAGGTGGTAGATCGTGGACCAAGGAGTCGGGATCGGGGCCACAGCTACGCAAAGTAGGAATGGGAGGGGGGGAGGCAGTCTGTTTTGGACGGCGGATGACGGTCGGTCCCCTTTTTCTTATTCGTTCTACACCAGGCCGTTGGGTGTGCGGTGCAGGTTTTCGGTGGCTCAGGACCTAGCGCGGTGGCGTCCCAAGAAACAAAGGCGGTGACTTGAGCGATGTGCGGAGGGGATTCGCCAGTGGGAAAAGGTGGAGTGGTTGTTTAGATCAGATTTGGTATGGTATGGAGTGGTGTGCGTTACGGTACGGCACAGAGCAATGTAGGACGGAACGGAAGAGCAAAACTGGCTGGCGCTGGCTAGGACTGGCGGAAAATGCGTGTGAGGGTTAGTGACGAGGGTCGAAGGCGGGCGACGGCAGAAACAGATATCGCAGCATTTGGAAACGCAAACGGGTGTCAAGAACTGGCCGACTTGGCGGCGGCGACGGCGGCGGGGAGGAGGAGATGAGTAGGTTGTATATATTGATTCGAGTCGGGAGAGAGGCGGTGGAGAGGAAGAGCGAGAAGAAAGCGACTGAGGGGAAGGGGACAAACGGAAGGGAAGGGTAGGTAGATGTATTAGTATCCAGTGGTGCCGGGGATTGTAGGGAGTAGTAGCAATAGTGGAATGGCAAAGTCTAGGTATTTCGTCAATGGGTGAACAGACAGGGTCGTAGAAGAGAGGGAAAAGGTAAAAAAGCAAAATACAGATACCAGGTAGGTAGGAAGGGAAGGATAGTACAAGTAGATGGGGTTAGAGGAAAAGCGGATCAAGGAACTGGAACGACAACCGGCACGTTCGAGCCCCAGAGGCTGATTGCAACCCGCAGTCTCGTTCTTTTTCGCCCGTCTGGTGGAGTCACCTGGTGGAGTCACTTTGGTGGATTAAGAGGGGGGAGAGACACAGTGGGAGTAAGAGGGAATGAGAGAGACAGACAGACACGCAACGCCCGGGCAAGAGGCGACAGAAGGGCAGGGGAAGGGGAGGGAGGGGGTACGGACACAGAAAGCGAAGGACAGGTCCTGACTGGAAACCAAAGGGAGATACAACGTAGATGTGGTAGGGAGGGGGGTCCAAGTGCAAAGAAGGAGGGGTTGGCAGAATACAGAAAGGGTACGTGCACGAAGTAGGTACCTATGAAATGTGTACATCGTACGGAGAGGTACCTGTAGAACCAGAGCAAGAGAGAGAGAGAGAGAGTGAGGGAGAGGGAGGGAGAGAGGGGGGGGAAGAGGGGAGAATGGTAGAACGGCAGAGACAGAGAGAGCGAGCGAGTGAAAGTAAAGCCTGGGGGTGTGGGAGATGACGCCCGGGGGGGGGTGAGGGGGTGCGCGTGGGAGGCTCGGTTTTTCAATCTTCTTTTTTCCCTTTAAAAATTTAATCTTTTGCCTTTGCGTCTCATGGAGGGTGGCCTTCAAGTTTGTGTGGAGAAGACAAGCCAAGGATTGGCCCAGCTTCGGGAGATGGGGAGGAGGAGGAAGCCGAAGGGAGCAACCGGGACGTGAAGGAAGAGGCAAATCTGGACTTTGTGAATGGACCTTGGTCGGCACTGCCAATCTGAGTCTGGGAGCGGTAGGGAGCGAACTGCACTGGAGATGTCCTGGGGATAGACGACTGGACGATGGGGACGATGTGGGAGATGTGGGAGACGGGGCCGTCGTGATGGACCTGGACTGGGATGAAGATGAGGAGACAGCACCGGCAGCAGCAGCAGCAAGTGATTGTGCGGTGCAGTCGTGATGCGAAAAAGTACTTTGCCATGACCCGGTACACCACTAGATACAGAGAGAGTACTTCGTGTACAAGGCTCTTCCTTACGTACGGACGCACTGCCGCGGTACGTACTCTACCAGCCGCGTTGTCTATGTGGCAGTTGGCACCAGGCACCGAGAGAGCGCGAAGAGCCATACCAACCCAGAGCAAGAGAAGGGGAGGGTATGATACGGACAAGACAGTCAGCCCTGTATAAGAGAAGTAGGTAATTAGCCAAAGATCAAAAAAGAGTGAGTGACGGCAGGAAAAACAAAACGTGTGATGTGCACAAAACAGTGGTTGGTGGCTCTCGTGGGCGGAGGAGGAGGAGTGTATAAGGTAAGCAGTACCAGTACTAGTAGCTCGACACAACGCAGCGCAACGCGACGCTATGCTGCGATGCGCTGCGCAAGCGTTTATCAAACCTGCAAGCCCAATGCACGCACCCAGCATGCAAGTGTGGCAGCTTGCAGCTAGACCGACAAACTGGGGTGCCCAGTGGGAGTGTCTACCGAATCAGGCGAGGGCGATGAACTTGAGGGAGGGCACATAGTCTATTCGGGATGCAGACGGCAAAGAGTGGGAGAGGGTGACAGGTACACCGGTACCTACATACCTCAATACTATTTGTCCGAGCCTCTCTACCGACATGGCCTTGTTTGAGAGGGGGGGTGGGTGTCGTGAAGGGAGCAGCATATTACATCGTATGTGTGTACTCTACAAATCCGTCTGGTTGTTGTCTGCTTTCTGGCCCTGATTTGCTTGTCTGTCCTCCGCACACAGGCAGGCCAAAATGAAGACGTGCAAGACAGACAACAGCGAAGCGGTGCATTCTTTCGCACTCAGTGTAGTAGTGCCCATGACCGATTGATTGGCCAGTGCAGACTAGAGCCGTGGAAGAGTGGCCACGAGGAAGGAATTCGCAACGAGAGAGAGACATGATGCGTTTCTTCTCCGCGAAAGAGAGCCATCTCAAGCACGGACCGACATTGGTAAACAAGAGACCTACGAAGGCAAGAAGGCTACGAGCTCGAGAGACGGCCAAGACAGCCGTCTGCTGGCGATCCCCGAAACAATGAGCGAGAGAGGATCTGAGTGTGCGAGACGCCGGTCCGACGCACTGTATCCGTACGTCGTACCCCCAAACCAAGGCGCACGCAAGAGGCGTGCGGTGAGGCGTTCTGGGGAAGTGGAGGTCGCAATCCATTCCCCGGAATGCCGCGCGACACATTGGACGGAGAGGCGTGATCATGAACAGGTAGTTGTAACAGATTGTGACGGCACAACTCATTCTCGAATCCGGGTGGCGAGATGATGATGCATACCCAACCAACTGCCACCATGTACCTGGAAACAAGCCGAGGAATGACGGCCAACGGATCATAGGTAGTCTACGATGGTGATCTTCACGTCTTCTGATCTCTGATCTTTGGCCTAATAGGGCCGCCGGATACCCTCGTCGGGCCCCGCGTTCCTGACGCGAAGACGTCAACGTGGGGACGTTTGTCGTTGTTTTTTGGTCCAACCCATGCCGGGTCTGCCTGTACAACCGGCACCAAAAAAAATCCAAGTGCGCGATATCCGTACACAAGTCTGATTTGCGCATGGGAAAAGAGCAACCGCAAAAGGCGGTCGTCTACTCCGACGGTTGACCCTTTTTGTCCGAGATCGAACCGGGGAGGCGGGTCGGAGGATCATGGTTGGCAGCATCTTGTGCTGTAGCCTGTGGGCTGTATGGCATGCGCTGAGAGTCTGAGATGGGCTTTGGCCTTTGGCAGTACCCGGTGACCCGGACCAAGTTGTGATCCACGGTTGGTCTGACGCCTCAATGTCTGAGGGCTCGGGCAGCCGCAGCGCCAATTGGTAATTACCAGCCCCAATTCGATTCAGCCCAGGCCCAAGGGCATGCCAGGCTGTTGCCCGTTTTCCCGGAACGCTCGAAATTGGCGAGGCGACAAGCTGGCCCGGTGGCAGGGGGTTGTCGGCAAGATCCTAGCATTTAGCACGGAGGCCAGATGGAGAGTTGGAAAGAGAAAATTTTCTCTTTCTTTTTCTTTTTTTTTCCCTTCTTATTTTCTTCTTAGTCTCGCTCTCCGCACCATCGCCCCCGGCCAACTTCCACGTTGTGTTGCCATGCCCACTAAGACGGTCCCCGCCGTCATACTTAGTGGAGCGAGGCCTTTCAGATGACGGGAGCACTTCCCTTGGGTCGTGGTGCCTTTGTGCCGGCGAATCCCTTCGTCTTGGCCCGTGCCGGCACCGGGAGCAGGCTCCAGGCCGTCGGTCTGCTCGACGGCATGGCCGCTCAGGCCGAAAGATCGTCTGGGCCAGCATGGGGTTCCAAGACAGGCTTGGAATGGATGGGACGGGGCTGTGGGCAGGGAGTAAAAGGCAGCGAATTTCAGGAGGCCGAGAGCTGATGTCGACTTGACAAATATGGTGCGGATGAGATCAAGGGTCTCTGGTTTGTCTAGGTGCGCTAGTATCAGGGCTGCAAGGATGATGTGCGGTTGGGAACTTGTGGTGCTTCCTCTCCCTTCACTTTAGAGCATGGCGCAGGTTTTTTGGTTTCTCTCTCTCCGTTTCTTCTTGCTTGGATGCGCTAGCCAGGGGGGTTTTCGCGCTGATGCCATCGGATAGTCCAGATGAGGATGAACCGCAGTGTTGGTTGGCATCGGTCTTGGATTATTGGCCAAGGGCGCCGCTGGTGTTGGTACTAATTATGATGAATGATTGCCAGCCGACGTGGGCGACTCGGCTCGAAGGTTGACGTTATGTTTAGAAGTTGGTTCGAGGGACCACCGCTGGACCGTGGACGTCAGTATCCGTACGTACCTACCATAAGTGCGTATCTGTACTGTACCTTGGCATATCGGTTCGCCGCTCTCTCCTTCCTGATACTTTCCCGACCAATAAGTCTATCTGTGTACCGGTAGGCACTTGCCTAGGTGCCTTACATACCTACCTTGGTAGTTGTGAAGGTACTGGTAACGCAAGGAGGCGATGTATCAGGGCTTCCCCTCCTGCTCCATCAAGCTCTTGTATGAGGGTATCCGGCGAAAGTAAAAAACCCCTGTCAGGTATTTTCTACCCACCCCTTTCCATACCCCCATACCTATAGTACTTCTGCTGACCTACTAGCCTGCTAGTTAACTTATCCTCCTACCTATCAACACTCACACTATCACCATCACTATAGACCTATCTAACAGAAGCTTCTCTAGCAGGCTAGTTAAGTATTAAAGCAGTGAACTAACCCTAATTGTGTCTGAATCTGAATCCTCTTTTCTGACGCCTATCTTAACAGATAGGAGATCTCTAGGATAACTAGCTTCTGCACCTTTAGCAGCTGCCTAGCATCGATCTAGGTGCCCTGGACGCACTTCTAGAGGAGTATTGTAGGCAGCTCCTAGAGAGTATGGGACAGAGATGCCGGGTAGTGATTAAGGCGAATGGTAGGCATACTAAATTCTGACTTTTGGCTGGGCTGGACAGCAGAAGAATAGGATAGAACATGTACTGTGATTCCATTAGTCATAAGGTGGCATGTGGGGATTAACATAACAGGGTTTTTTTACTTACCCATAAGACCCTGTACGGTACTGTAAGTTGTGTGTTGCAGGTCCTGCTCCTTGCCTGCTTTAATTGTAAGGCGCACAGTGCAGATATCTAAGGTACCTAAGGTACCTAAGGTAGGTAAGGTAGGAATGGATAGGTACCTAGGTATACGTTGGTGATCAGCAAAGCGAGGTAAGTGTTGACAGGCCGAAAGCCAGGGGCGTTTGCGAAGCGTTGCTAGTCCAGCCGCCCCATAGTTTCGCCGAGGATTTCATGTGGGTCCGAACTGGTTGCGACAACCAGCCCCACAAGATCACTTGAGCCTTGCGCATGACCGGAACCTTTCCCCGGGTCGACGGACTTGTCACTCGTCGCTGCACAGTAGCGCGCCATAGACTTAGTTGCTGTGGGGTGGCCAGTACCTCGCTAACAATTATCCGAAGGCACCTACTTTGCAGATGGTCACGACATGACATCTCGGAAGGACCCTCGCAAAGCAGATGGCAGCAACCCAAAGATAGGGAGCAGGTAGAGTGCGAGCGAGCTTCGCTGTAATTATCTCTCGGCTGTACCTGAGCCCGCGTCTGCAACAGATTCCGACGACATGCCACGAGCCGCTTTCCCCATCGCACAGTTGGTTGTACTAGGTATGCTGTGCACTGCCAGCCCAGCCGACCCCCGACTCCCCTACGATACAACGACTCCGACTCCATTCATGGCCTCGTGGCTACGGGAGACCTTCTTCGGCAGTCTGATGGTCTCTGCCAACATTCCTCCCGCTACTGGCACCGGAAGACGGCACCATCACTTGAAGCAAACCATGGTTCTATCTTCCAGTGGCAACAGCCGCGTCATGGTACCGTGAAATCACCTTGCTCTCGTCTTTGGGCTCGGCCATCTCCATGTTCCACCTCGATGATCCGTTCTATATCTCGATGCCCTTGCCTTCCTGCGTGTCTCGATGGTCGATTCCGCGCTTCACCCTCCCTCCACTAGGAACGGTCCTAGCTTTAAGCCCTACAGCGAGAGAAACTCAATTGCAATGTGGGTTTGAGGGGTAACTATCTACATCGTATTGTAATAGCCGCGATGCTACACGTGTAGTCCCGCCGACTGGCAAGCCTGGGTGCCTGGCTCTTTCCAGCCGGTGGCATAGTCTTTTCGCGTCGAATCCACTCGCTCGATACACATATCGCCTGTACCAACTTATGTGCTTGGCTAAGCCCTGACCGCTTGATCCGAGTTCGCCAGTATCGGACGGCTATTGGACTCAATGACAAACAAGGTCGCCAGCTTCGAGCAGCAAGCTCCGAGCTTTACCTTTCCGGACGTCAGAATCGGTCGACAATTCTGTTGAGAACGGGTCCCACCAAGTCTCCGTGATGGCAATCCAAGGGTCCAATGCGCCAGCTGCGCTACTGAGCACATAACAGCTCCAAGCGTCTGAAGTACAGCAAAAGCAAGCGTCACAGCGAGCTTTTGCAAACATCAGGCAAACTCTGTCTTCAGAAACCGTGGATGCTGCATCGATGTAACTCAAAACGAACCATCAGATACTCCTCTCCAGCAGACAGAACCGGGTCGCACAAGAGCTGGTTCCGACATGTCCCGCTCGGGTCTGGGCGTCGGCGACCGTTGCGTACAGGTACTCTTGTGGTGGTGCAAGTGGTGATGTACCGATCAGCGTCACATCCACATCGTAGGTAGCCCGCGGATGATGGTGGGCCACAATGCTTTCCAGCCTCTTTCGAGCATGCGGATACGCAAACGCACGTACACCAATCGACAGGATCTTACGCGAAAGGGAGCTGCAACTAACTGCTAGCTGTTGCTGCACTCTCTTGTGTTTCTAGCCACCAAGATGTGTAGCCTAGGCGGTCGGTCCCTCGTGAAGTTGCACAAGGACATACAATGCCACGAAGGATAGGGGGAGAAAACCTACGTTTTAAAAGATAAAAACAGCTTTGAAAGGGTTCTGTTCTGTAGAAACGCATTACGGGGTTTTTTTTTCTTCTTTTTTTTTTCTTCTTTTTTAAAAAAAAAAGTTATTATGCGAATTCAGTACCTGGGCCTGGGGTCGAGCAGCCGCCGCAGTGGCCCGGCATCACAGTGTCTGCGCTAGCAAAGCGCAACCCAAGAACCGACTAGGTAGATTGACGAGGCTTCGAGTAACACCAAACGTCGACCCGTTCAAGTTCCGTACCCCGTTGCTCATCATGGTCTATCGATCAACGTGGATCTCGAGAGTCTACTACGCACAACAGTAGCTTCCTGATCTCATGTTTTTGTGATTGTCTTGGGTCCTCGCAAACAACCATTCGCAGCACAGGTCGGCCTCACCATGCACGCAGCAAGTTATGTGTCATACGGGCTGGCAGGCCCTGGCGCACGAGTGGGCGAACACTCTGGGGTACCTGTATACGCAAAAGGTAACTTTGGCCAGTTGCTATCTCCTTACTCTTCACTCTGAGCCTGGGGGAGGAGCAACGCAATGCACGCAAGGCGTGGGCTGCTGGGGTCAGAAACAGCGGGCACGACGCTGGGGAGGGGAGGGGAGGGGTGTGAGGTGAGTGAGAGAAGGGGAGGGGGGTACGGGGGACAAGGCGATGCCAAAGACATGGTCATTGCGGTCATTGTCAATGCTGCTGTCCTGACCTGACCCGAACCACCACGCCGACTTCGTGTCAGAGGTAAGGTTCAGAAGAGATGTCTCATGAAACGCAGGGCTATTCTTGCCGTGGCATCTCGCGTGTCAACTGTTGCGGCCACACAGGAGGCTCTGTTGATGAATGCGTTTGACGCATTCGGAGGAGGAGTACGGGCGACGGACGGCGGGCGGCGGGCGGCGGGCGACGGGCGAATGAGAACACAGCCGTTTCGATAAATTTTATGGGAACTGGTGTCCGCGAACTGGTCCTCCATGGGGAAGATGGGGGGGGGGATTGATCGACTTGCTTGGCTTTGTGGACAACAACAACAACATCAACAACAACAACAACAACAACAACAACAACAACAACAAGAAGAAGAGTCCTGGTTGACAGCATCTCCAAGATCTGGCTGTCTGGCTGTCTGGCTGGCTGTCTGCCTACGTGGCTGCGTGGCTGCGTGGCTACCCTTACCCAGATGCCGTCCCCCCTCTAGAGAGAGGTAGGGTGGTCCACGAGGCGAGCGAGTCTTCATCGCCAGAGTTACACGACGCCGGCGGTGCGACTCGGCGCCCCGAAACGAGGCTGGCATTCGGGTGTCCTGTCCGGGGAACTCGTTTGCTGCCAAGGCGAAGCGAAGCGAAGCCCGCACCGCAACTCGCACACCCGTCCGTCCGACTCGTCCACCGGGCGGGCTTCTTTCTGTCTTGGACAACCAGCTTCTCTCGATCTTCGCGCAGAGCAGCCAGAGAGAGAGGTCCTGGTCATGCGTGCATGCGTGCATGCATGCATGCATGCATGACGGACTTCTTCTTGCTCCCGATCGCGCGTAAACAGGATTGGGCCCTTCTTCTCCCAAAGAATGCCACCCCGCTGAGATACCATGCCAACATTGGACCCCAAGAACTGTTTTACAACAGCTATCCCCCCCCCATAAATGAACGAACTCCCGCCGCCGCCCTTTCTCTTCCAGCGGATCGATCGCCTGTAACTTATCAAACAAAAAGATTAAAAAGTAAAAGTTGAAAAATTCGGGGCCAGGAAACGGACGCGGCGGTCAAGGCAGAGCAGGCCCAGCAGGGGGAGCAGGGCCACTGCTGGCCAACAGGGTTGTCGAGATGTCTGTCGACTGCGGCGACGGTCGAGCAGGTCTAGACCACGCTCTCTCCGTTCCCAAGCAGATACAGCGCGCAAGTGCTGCTGCCTGCATCTGTAGTGTAGATAGACTGCCAAACTGTGCAGATAGTCCAAGATGACAAGCTAAGACAGAGGGAACCACCGCAACCTGGCGATCGCCGTCCGTCCGTCCGTCCAGTCGGCTGGGGTTTTTTTCCCTATGCCCGTTGTGCTGAAGTGTGAATGCATTGGAACCTGCCATCTGCACCTAATTACAGGCTACGTCTGTACGCACACAGAGAGCGCAGCGCAATGCGCGTCATCTAGCACAGGTATTGCGAATTGTCGCACTGTACCCATTCCAACATTGGAGCCTTGTCGTCCTTGTCCTCCCTCTCTCTCTCTCTCACTCACTCTCTCTCTCTCTGTCTCTCTCTGTCTCTCGCTCTCTCTCGCACTCTCTCTCTACATCCACGCCCGACCCGACTTCGTCCGACAGTTCGTCCCTCTTCCGGTTCTTCCCGGTTTTTCCTCCCTCCGACCCTCCGACCATCCGAAGCATCTCCACACCCTAGACTCGGGACTCTGGGCATTGCCCCGTTCGACCAGACACGAACCTTTGGGTGCAGAGGCCAGTCCATGGTGTTTGCTTGTCTCGCGCATCCAACTCTCCCCGGGCGGTTCTTGCCTTGTCCCCCCTCTCACCAGCGCCTAACCGAAAAGGAAGAAGAAGAAGGAGAAGAAGAAGAAGAAGAAGCAACGACCGTCGACAGCTACCTGACTTGCAGGTACACTACAGAGTCCTCGTACACATCCGAACGCAGCGTGGCAGCTAGCAGCTAGCAGCTAGCAGCTATGTAGCTTGGTCTTGGAGCGAGAGCCCACCACACCTTCTCGTTCGCCGTCCTGCCATGGTCTGCCATGCCATGAAGTGCCTGCCTGCCCCCCTGTCTGCTTCGCGGCTCGCTGTCCGCCCGCTTGGAGTCGTCCAATCGATGCCGCATGTTTCAAACCGTGCCTCGTTCATGGCCTCCCCCCCCCAAGGAGTTGCATCTGAAGGGACGAAGTAACGCTGCGAAAAAGGTCGACGCGGTGAGGGGGGGGCAGCGCATGGCTGTTAAACCTGTAACGCAACAAGGCTTTTTTCTCTTAGTCAAGCGCACACCTACCCGTACCTTTTGATACCTCTGCGGACAGTTCACCGCCACCACCACCACCATCAACTGCTGCTGTTGTTGCTGCTGTACGACCTAGCAAACCCGGCTATTTCTCCACGCTCGTTACGATGCACAAGTAATATAATCAGCCAGCCAGTCATTCCGCATATTTGCGGGTGTGGCTAATCATCCCCCCCCCCCATCCAAAACGACGACGCCATTATCTCGCCCTGCCATCGCATCAGCCCCGTCCAGCCAGTGACAGCGCCATGCGTGCGACCTTCACCTTACAGTTGGACTCAAGCCACACTAATGAGTGGGAAGCAAGACCTTCTCGAACTTGCCCAGCAAAGGAGGTGGGCGAGCATCCATCTCCCCCCCACTCAGTTTACTTACTCTGGACTTATCTATCATGGAAGAGTCAGTCGGCCCCTCCTTTCGCCCACTGCATTTACAGTGTGTGTGGCGACTGGGTACGTCGAAGACGCGCAAGATAAGGGCAGAGACAACCGACGGGCTGCGAGATATCAGGACAGGATGGCATGACCTCCGTTTTCCCTGGGATGTGCCGGCGAAGACGGGACAACAACTCAACGGGCCATGCCGTACGACTGTCGCAGCCATTTCTCTCCGTACAACACACGTCTCAGCGCTATTACCCGTCCGATAGGCGACCGTCCTACATCCGATGTCTCCTCTCTCCTGGCGCCAACAGCACCGGCTTTTCGTCCTAGAGACCAAGAGCTTTGAGCACTTTCCAGTATCCCGGCTGTATCCGTAAATTCGACGCTATTTTTGTGTACTCGCTCTCTGAGTAGGTAGGCACTAGGTAGGGAGGCATGGGAAGGTAGTCAGACGCGAGCGGATTCCGAATCTAGATTGAGAGGGCCCGGGCAACGACGCAACGTGCAGCACTGGCATTCCTTTTCCGGGGGCGCCGTGGCCCGCGCCGTCGCTCCCAAGTTTCCCGCCCCCTTCTGTCCGGGCGCGGCCGCTGTGCGGGTGAAGACTGGAGAAGAATGGGCCCCGAATCTCCACTACCCACGCAGACGCCGCCCCTGGCAACTAAGTTTTGCTTCATCGAAACTCTCTCTCTCCCTCTGTGCCTCTCTCTCTTTTTGAGTCTTCCCTTTGGTATCACCGTGTCGGGAATCAGGGACCCCTGATCGACGTAGCAACTGGGTCGAGTTTCCCCTCGAGCATAAGTACAGTACGAGTATATGTAATGCCTCGACGTTCAGTGGTCCGGAACCGGGGAAGAGTCCAAACTTCGTCCGAGCCCAAAACAGGAAAAAACCCTCAAAGTTAAAAACTGATGTTGGGTGGGCCGTGGGAGGGGGGGCACGGGGGTTATCTTATCATTTACCTGTAGTTTACTTGATGGCGATAGGACGCTCCCGCCGAAAGTCAACCCGGAATACTTCTTTGCAACTTGCGGTTCTGAGGAGAAACAACGGGGAGTCGCGGGACGAGAGGAATGGCCGGGCACCGTCGATGGGGATCTGGTCGTACAGATACTTACAACGCGATTGAAAAGAAGCCGGGCAGTACACGATGTAGTGTACTGTAAGTATGCAGGATATCTCGATATCCCCCAATGCCAAGTACCGTGGCCGCCCGCGAATCAGGTAGCTCTTTCACAACAAGCCGTTGCTTCTTCTTCTTCTTCTTCTTCTTCTTCTTCTTCTTCTTCTTCTTCTTCTTCTTCTTCTTCTTCTTCTTCTTCTTCTTCTTCTTCTTCTTCTTCTTCTTCTTCTTCTTTTTGCTCCATTCTCTCGACACAATCGGGCTCTGCTGCAGAAACAAAAAGAAGCGCCCGCCCTCATGTCGCTTCATCCACTCCGTCGTCGCTTACGGTCCCTGTCGAACCTGTCAAACGCCAACACCGGACGCACTCGTGCAAAATCAGAGGAACTCCGACGGCATCTTCATTATTGGAGCCTTTTTTTTTTTCTCGTCCTTTTCTCTTTTCTTCTTCAAACAGGGTGCCCGAAAGACGTCCGTACTCTGTACATGCCTACCTAGTTTATCTGTTCCCCTGGCAGCGACGTCCGAAGCCAGGAAACTACTAGGTAGCAATGCTGCTCGCCAGCTAGGCGCCATCATGCACAACCTGCGCCATCATGCACACACCTTTGCCAACCAGTCCAGTGCGCTGCTGCTGTTGCTTGATCACAGCAGTCACCATCATTCCCCAAGGCACCCGGGGTGGGTGGCGTGGGTGGGTGGTGGCCAGGGCCATGAGCCAAGAGCCAGGGGCTCGCATCCCAGAGATCGCAGGTCTTCCATATTGTGACTGGTCACATTGAGGCACTCTCGATGCGGCTTTGTTAGTACTTTATACCAAAGCAAAGCTGACGGCTTGCCCAGATGCCACCCACATCGTAGAGAATCCCGGTCCAACACGCGCAGACTGGATGTACCACAACACCCCCTAGAATTTGACGGGGTCTTGTTAGTTGTGTGGAATGCCCCCCACCCCCCCCCCGGTGCAGCTGCCTCGTCTCGCCCAAGTCTACCGTGACGCGTCCAATGGAGACCCATAAACACCGACGATGGTGTCCTTTTTTTTTTTCCCGCCGTTGAAGACGAACAGGGAACGCCGCTTTTGTCAGTTCATCTAGCTGACGAGGTGTCAGTACGGATGGCATGGCTTGATACATGGCGCCGTGGCGGTCAATGGACTTCCGCTCTCGTCTTCCAGAGTCGGTACAACATTCGCCTGGCTTCTGAAAAGGCCGACACTCGTGGCCTTTCCCGACAAGAGGGAATTATTGGATTTTCAAAACCTGCAAGCAATCATATCGGGCAGCTCCAAGGTAGGGGCATTGTCGAAACTTGGCTTCTTGCGTGCTCGGGTCGATAAAGTCACCTCACCCCCACCAAAAGAGGCCTTGTTGCCTCTCTCGCTTTCAGCAATCACGTCCGGGAGAGCGACGGAGACTAGCTTGACTAGGTATCCTACGTAGTACCTAGGCGCCACAGCCCCTGCGGCAACTCCGTCCGCAGACATGCGTTTTGCAACCCATCTGGAGGAGCTCCCCAAAGGGCAAGTGATAGCAAAGGGTATATCCGTAATCACCAATCAATCCGCGTTATCAACGGCCACCTCGAATCTTTCCGAAGCCGGGATATCTGCCACTGATAGTAGTATCCTAACAAACGAGATGGGGGGGAGGGAGGGTGTTTGGCCACAAACGGTTGGAAGTTGGGACTTCTTCGGCGAGATAACTATTGCAAGTTCATCCTCATCCCCGTCCCCCTCGGAATCGCTTCGAGTGCCTATCGAGACGATCTGCGTTCCCGCCCGTTCCCCGGTTGCAACCACTGCAAAGTTGAGCTGAGCCCCCATTCCCGTAGCAGTCCCATCCGGCAACCCGATATCACAGAAGTTGTATCCATAGTGTAGAGCACGTATGGCGGTCTCCTATTGACCAAGCATGGCGCGCCCTACCTCTCTCTCTTTCTCTCTCTTTCTCTCTCTCTCTCTCTCTCTCTCTCTCTCTCTCTGCTGCTGATGATGACGACGACGACGGCCGACCGCGTCCCATGCCGTACATCCGGGTTACGAGGACGGCGTCACCGCGCAGTCGTCCCCCCTCCCTTCTACCCCCCTCCCCTTTCCCTCTGGGACGCAACGGGAGGGACCGGACCCCCACTCCCGTCAACCTAGCCTACCTAGGTATCGGCGCACGTCACGATCTTCTGGGATATCGGCCTGGCTTTCTTTTGCGGGGCCCGAGATGGTAGGAAATCACGCCATGCCAGCCAGCCAGCCAGCCAGCTGTGTGCAGTGCAGATAGGTACATGGCTTGGCCAGGCACCGTGATCCGTGCCGAGGGGATCGCTGGCGCGGAGCGGTCTTGGGAAAGGCCGCTGGGCCGACCCGGGACTCGGCGGGCCCAGAGCCGTAGCGGGCGGAGGCATGAGACCGAATGACAAGCCGGACGTGGCACCATCACCGTCACCGTCACCGCACCGTCACCGCACCGTCACCGTCACCGTCAAATATCGACGGCCCTGCGGGAAGACACGAACATCACAGCCGAATGTTTCCGTTGTTTCGGCAATTGCGGCGGTGAGGGTGGTGGCGGGGTTGGGGGAGTGCGTAGTGTACTTAGGTATGTAGAGGTACGGGAAACAGTAAGCTATCATTCTATCAAACAAGACACTGCACCGCGCGAAACGAGTGAGTACGATGTACACGAGTACACGAGTACTGTGTCACTGTCTGTACGTCTGAGCTCGACCGGGACGCCGATCGCCTTTCCCCGCCCTCTCAGCTTACGATCTGCTGCTCTTGTCTACCGTGTACCTGTATGGTGAGCTGGAGGGGGCCCGATCCAAAACCTAGAACGTGACCCCTCATGCTTCGTCTCATTCTATCCATCTCTGTCTTTCGTCGGCGGCTGTGCGATGGGGGTTTTTTTTTTCTTTTTTTCTTCTTTTCTTCTTTTTTTTTTCTTTTTTTCTTTTTGCCAACCGCACACCCCGAGCTCAGTCCGAGCAAAAATCCGAGATCGATGCGTGTCTATTACTTACCCCCCTCCCCCCTCTCTCTTCCCCCAGAAATTGCATCGTATCGGAAGGGTTTGCTATGCAGTCCGCGTGCTGTTTAAGCTCCTCGAGGGAGACAGACGGGGTACATCGCAACATGGTTTCCGGGGCCCCGTCCCGGTGAGACAAGAGGGCCAGAGGTCAGCAGTGGCAGGGTCTGCCCCTGCGTTGACTTTTTTGTGCGGGGGAAAGCTTTGTCCCTTGGATGAGGCTAAATCTGGACATCTCTCACTCACGTCCCTCCGTCCCTCCGCCCCCCCCCTCCCCCTCTCGAGTCGTCGACTTAAATCCCAGACAGACATGCAGAGTTGGGGCTGCGAAACTTTGCGCATATTAACAAGAAAGCTTCTCCACGGGGTCCTCCAAGGGAGGGAAGGAAGGGGGAAGAGGAGGAACGTCTGTATCTTGTCTCGTGGGCCCTTTCGCGATGGCTGCGGAGAGAGCGTAGATGCTGTGCACAGAGTATGTAGTACACTTACAGGGCCGACACCCGTCACCTCGACACTGCGCAGCTTCGAGCTTGGGGCGCTCTGCCGATGTCTCTCTCATGCGGCTCGCGATCTCGGAGGGTTGGGGGTGGGGTCGTTCCCAGGCTGGCTTTCTCGATTGAAGCATTTGGAGTGCCGAACAGAGTTTCCTACGACGGGATCAACCAAGAGAAGCTTTCGATATCTCCCTCCCCCCCCCCCCCCCCCCTTTTCATTCTTCCTGTCCTCTTTCGCCGGTTATTGCACCAGGGCTGACCAGGTATGGCCGGGAGGCCGGAAGCCCGGAGGGTCGGGAGCTAGGTAGGGGCTGTACCTGTATCCCTCTACCCCCCGCCTAAGGCCATACAGGTACGAGGTACGTCGTAAGTAAGTAGGTGTGGTGTTTGTATAAAAATAAAAGCAAAAGGAGGGGGGGGGGGCGTGGCCAGGTTACAGCGTCCGTACCCTGTACGTGGTTGCGCAAAAGATGCGTTGAGCAATGGCAATGGTTTGTGACTCTGTAATTTATTTTTGTTTATTTCTTTTATTATATGTTCCCGCAGCGCGGGGCAGGGAGCATAGTCACCGCAACAGACGATGATGGGTAGCGCCCACACCGGGGAACCGGGGGAGGCGAACCGGGAGAGTGAGATGAGGTGAAGTGATGGAGAGGGGGGGCACCTGGGCCACCCAAGCGCGGGCTCGAAACAGACGGAATCCTTCGTCCCCATCTCTCATCATCTCGTCGCCGATTGTCCGGCGTCAAGTCATCGTTACCGTCTCGGGATGACGCGCCGAGGAGAAGGACAAGCGCAGCCGTGGTAGTAGGTAGGCGGGAGGAGGGGGGTTGGCCAGGCCCGTCGTCGTCGTGTCTGATGCCTGATACTGCTGATGCTGATGCTAGTGCGCGGGGGGGTTGCCGTGGGTGCTTCTGCTCCTGCTTCACATCTCGGAGGTTGCACGCACGGGTACAATCGGGAGTGGCAGCAGGCCTTGTTGAGTGAAAACGAACGAGAGTCGGGATGTTTTGGGTTATGCAAGCAGAAGCATAGGGGGGGCCAAGATGAAGATTGGGGCCTAGAACATCCGGTCGATGATCCAACCACCACCCAACGCCGCCGCCGGGGCCGCCGCAGCCGCGCGCACCGGAGGAGCTCCGAAAGGTGGACGGCGCAAGAGGCGTGTTGATTGCGCGCCCCCGGTGCCGGAGAATTATACCATTTGCAGCAATCCTCCCCCCTCCCCCCTCCCGCCAGAAGAAGGAACACCGTGCCTCCTTCTCCTGACGACTTACGTAGTACGCTCGATCCCGCGGATTGACCAGCTGGGAGACAAATACAAATACGGATAGTCTGCAAAGGTAATTCCCAGATCGCTGCCGCCGTCGCCTTCACTAGACAGACGCTCGTGTAAAATACATTATAGCGCCTTGGCCGCCCCCCGCCCCCCCACTCTCCGTGCCTCCCCCGGTTGCGGAGCCTCTCGTCGATTTGGACGGGGTTTTTTACGGTGATACGGCGGCTCAACTACCACGCTACTAACCTACCTATACGGAGTACAGATAAGTACAGGAGACCGGGGGGGGGGGGGGGGGAAGGGCCGCATGGGGCCCCGTTGCATGGGGCCCCGTTTTTTCCCCTGCTCGTGTATTTTCGTTGTCGGGTTTACTTTTTCTTGCATCTTCTTTTCCCTGTGATGTGATGCTATATCTTTTTTTGGGTTGTTGTTCCACACGTCAAAAGGGGGGGGGGGGGGGGGGGAGGAGGTGTCGCCGCGAACGTTTGGTTCCTGTACATCATACGGGTCTTGGGGCCTGTTGGTTGCACACGGCTGGCTAGCTAGGTACCTAGTTTAGCAGCCTAGCAGCCTAGCAGGCCATCCGAGCCATGCAAGTCAAAAGTTCGATCAGGAACATCCAGGGAGGTGATGCAGTCATCTCGATTTCTTTTGGAGGGGGAAAAAAAACTCGGCTTCCCCTCCCGCCCCTTATTGAATTTTCATCTTGTTCTTTTCTTTCTCGACTTTTGGTGTGGCGTCGCGCCTTATACCTCGAGCCGGCAGGGGCGTAGGCCGTCCTTGGTCGAGCTAGTCGAGCCCGGGGACCTTTGGCTTACCTGAAAGGCGAGGTTTTTTTTGGGGGGGGGGTTCTCTTTTTTTTTTTTTTTTCGCCTCGGTCGTTTGGTTAGTTACCCTGAGAGAACGGGGTCGAATCAGGTGATTATCGACGGTTCTGGAAAGAGAGAGAGACAATGATTTCGGTTTGCGGTTGAGTAGGTAAGGCAGGTAGAGAGAGGTAGCTCAGCGGTTGACAGAATACCCCCCCC
>PJEX01000211.1:0-50395 GCA_005350895.1 Colletotrichum tanaceti
CCCCCCCCCCCCCCCCCCCCCCCTTGCCCGCACCCATGATCCCTCCACCAGCCAAGAAACATCGGGTTCAGGACAAGGTCGCGACTCCACCCAGCACCGCAGCCTTGCGACAGGAGATGTTGCAGATCATCTGAGTAGATCAGCGTACATCACCGACCCGGGGCGTTTGACCTGCCGCCCTATCGCCTGTTTCCTCCCTCTCCCCTCCCTCCCTTGCCCCCCTCCCCCCATTCAAACCGTTTACTTGCGTCGTTTCACCCAACTCACTCGACGTCGCGGGTCTCTGTTTTTGGTACAAGATGACCTTATCGCCGCGTCGTCCAGTGTTTAGGTTCGTTTTTTCTCTCGTCTTCCCGCATTCAATATTAACCCTCCATCTGCCGCCTCTACGTTCTCAGCGGGCTCTTCCCGTTTTTCTTTCCTTTTCCTTCTTTACTTCTAAGCTCTTCAACCTTGAATCCTCCTCCTTCTTGATCTCCTCTTCTTTCACCCCTCCCCCCCACCATTCATTTGCCTTGCCATCACTCTTTTTTTTATATATATTCTCACTATTGTAATCGTGCTGGCACATTTCGACACAACGTCTCTGCGAGGCCGTCACACAAGAAAGATGCTTTCATTCAAGGATATCATCGTCGCTTCGGCCGTCCTGGCGGTGGTCCGGGGTCACGCAGTCATTCTCAATGTCCAGGGAGAGGCGGGCTCGCCTGCCAGTGTTGGTTTCAAGGGTACGTTGAGAAAGGAGAGGTGGTGGCAGGGATGAGGAGAGAGAGCTCTCACGGAGAGAGATCTCACGGAGAGAGATTTGTGGGATATCTCACGAGAACTGTGGGATATGGGGGAACCACCCCCCGGCCTCTCTCTCTCTCATGAGATATCCCTCTGGAACCCCCCCTCAAGTCTTTTCAAAAGAGTCTTTCCAAATACTGACGCAAAACCTCCCCCCCCAGTTGACCCCAACATTGCTCGCAACTGCACGGGTATCAACCCCTGCCAGCAGGACGCCACTCTCATCCGCGACGCCGAGATCAACGCCAACATCGTCAACGAGTGCGGACGCACCGAGCTCACGGGCAACATCGACGTGGGCGAGAACACGGAGAACGCGCTGGCGGCCGGCCAGATCACAAAGGTCAAGGCCGGCGGCCAGATGACCGTCACCATCCACCAGGTCAACGCCGACGGCGCCGGCCCCTTCGCCTGCGACCTCGACCAGACGGGCAACTCCCTCGGTGGCAGCGGCCAGGTCCCGCTCGAGGTCACCAACAACGTCCCCGGCGTCAACGGCTTCTCCCAGGCCAAGACCCAGCAGTTCAACGTCAGCGTCAAGCTGCCCGCCGACTTGAAGTGCACTGGAGGTTCGTAGAGTCCAAATCCCGTCCCTTTCTGTCTCTCTCTGTCTCTCTCTCTCTCTCTTCTACGCAAGGTAAAAGGGAGAAGAGGAATCACAAAAAGGACAGAACAGAAAACTGACAAAAGCATCAACAGCGTCCACCGGAAACGTCTGCACCGTCCGCTGCCGCAACAACGCCGTCGCCGGCCCCTTTGGCGGCTGCTTCCCCATCCAGCAGGCCGACGTGACGCCCACGGCCAACACGCCCCAGAACATCCAGTCGCTCAAGAGCCTGGACCTGGTCCTCGCCCAGCAGCAGGGCAACGTCGCCGACTACCCGGCCGCCGTCAGGGCCAACCAGGTCGACGGCACCGATCAGCAGAAGGCCGCCTCCGACGCCGCCAACAGGCTGCTCGGCGCCCCGCCACCCGTCATCAAGGAGTCCCCCGTCTCCAACACGGGACCCGGCGCCGCCCCTGCTCCCGCCGCCGGAGCGCCCGCCGCAGCACCCGCCGGAGCTGCCCCCCAGAAGCGCGATATGCCCCGCCAGGCGCTCCGATGGGCCAGGCGTTACGTCGTACCCGGCGCCGAGTTCAAGCCCGAGGCCGCCCCGTAAATGGCATATCCCTTCCACCCCACCCCCAACCCCCTCTCCCCCCTCCCTCTCTCCTCCTTCCCCTTCCAAATCGTTTGTCACAGACGTTGATAAGTTCCGGCTTCAATTGTTGTTCGCTCTTGACTTGGAATTGTAAAACTCTATTTCTTTCGTGATCTCTGGATGTCTTTTTCTCTCTCTCTGCTCTCTTTTCCTCTAATCGGTGGTCTTGATGGAATCAAGTTTCGAAACACAAAACAACACCACCACACATCTTATTTTGTTGAGCGCACAGAGACAACGTACAAATTGCGAAACTCAAAGTTTTTTTGTTTTGGGACAAGAGCGGAGAATGCAAATGGGCCGGGCGGGAGGAGGAGGAGGGTAAGGGGGGGCGGCAGGGAAATTGGGCGCAAAATGGTGCTATTCTATTCCTTGTGTTTGTCATGTTTTCTCCTTCAGACCAAACTCACCCACAATACAATATTTTTGTTTATACTTTTTTTATCGTGTGTAAAACTCATCTCAACATGAAAGAAACCCAAGTTGACAAAAATGGAAAGCAAAAAAGTAACTCTGTAGCCAATGTTTTGATGTAAACGTTCATGCCATAAGGCCTGAGGAACAGAACCCTAATGATTCGTGACCAAAACGAAAGCATGAACAGACAGAATCGGGCAGTGAGACTGAAGAGGTTCTTTCTTAGCTTTTCCCCCAAAATAGAAAAAAAACCAAAAAAAAAACCCCGTTGTGAATTGATGTCGAGCAAGTCCGTCGTGAGAAGGAAGCCCCTCGTCTCGTGTTCCTCTTCATCCCAGACGGGCTCCTTGGCTGACAAGACACACCATTTCCCATCTACCGACGATATTATCCATTACTGGTACCGTCCATCCCAAGAAAATAGACTTTCACGGTTCCTGAAACCCGGCGGCGGTGGATGGAGTCTTTGACTTTTTTTTCGTCCTATTTCCAAGGCCTGTTATCTCCCCGTCCCTCCGTCTGCAATCTGCAGCTGGAAAGGCTTTCTCCTGCTGAAATCCACGGATTCTATGGATAGATGGAGATGCAGGGGCGTGAGGGGGGAGGCAAATAGCACAACATGTGTCATACAAAACACACCGGGCAAAGGAGAAAGGCCTGATGCTGCGTAGCGAGCCACCTGAAGTCCATAGGTGCCAGAAGAGCATAAAGCCATGTCCTCTTCGTTCCCAAAGCAAAAACAATTGAAGTAAATTCAAGTAACTATCTTACGAGATGGGTGTAAAGAGCGGCGCGCTTCGTAACGCCACTTTCTCACCCGACAACCGCTTAACCGCTTAACCGCTCAACCGCGCTGAAACCAAGCAGGCAAAAGGCTGCAGCGATTCGCCCTCTAAAACGTATATATCCAAATCGAGCATGTGTACCGTCCCTCCTCCACATCAGAAAGGAGGGTGGGGGTCGTGATGACGTTCTTGGATCTGACAGCCACCACCACCACCGAGACGATTGGTAATCACAAGCCTGTGAAGCTAACGCTAAACACTACCACACGCGATAAGAGGGTTTGGGGGGTAAAGCTTAAGCCATGTGAGTGTATTTTAGCCGAGTGAAGAAGCATTCAGGGACTCACGACAGCCGCGGAGTTCGGGGGTTGGCGATGGCTTCAGTCCGTCCCGGGATGGGGAGAACCAGGTCTCTATGCGCCTCCCCCCGCCCTCTCCCTTTGCGTACAATTCATCCCCTCTTGATAGGCGGCTGGCACACACCCAACGGGTAACCGGCAGAGTCCACAAGTTGAGTTGTCACAGCCCCCCCAGTTCGGACTCAGCCAAACCACTCGTCCTTCACCAAGTCTCAAGAGGCCTTATCTTCTCCCGAGTCAGCTCTAATAAGAGTGACGACGGATGGGCCAAGGCCCACTGAGACATGCAGCGGGGTTAAGACTCGACTGTACCCTGGCTGTACCTGCAGATGGCTGAAAGTGTAAAAACAAAAGGGAGCTCTCTCGCATGCATATTCTGTCACAGACTCACATGCAACCAACCCTTCAACATTGGCAACGCACGGCCAACTCGACGTCGATATTCGACTCCTTTCCAAGAGGCTCCTAAAGACCTCTGACCATCAAGCCAAGCCAGATTTCTTTCTGTTGCAATACGCAAACCCGGCCTTGTGTCTATACTCATCGTTACTGACGCTTGTGTTCCTTTGACCAGTTCCCTCTTCGATTGGGCATGGCTCGACGTCCCTAGGCCAAGTCGAAGTCTCGACCGTTTCGACGACTGACCGGGGGGGGACCCGGCTACCGATATGACTGGAAGTCCTTAAAGTAAAGGTTGTCGTCTCGAAAGATGCCGGGACCTGGTACCAAACACATTTCCCCCTCCAACGATCTGCAGCACATCCCCAGCGAATTATCCGAGTCAGCCCCGCCCGCCCTACCTGCTGGCATGCTGAGGCGCCTAGTGATTGACAAGTTTCGTTTCCGGCCCGTCGATCAGCCCGCCCCGGGACACACTCGTTCGCCGTCGAAACACAACAACAACAACGAAAAACAAAAGAAAAACAGACATAGAGTTGGCCTCCCACCCGCATGCTGACGACATCGTTTGACGCGATGGCGACCCGAGGTAAGCTCAAGTCGACAAAGGTAAAAAATGAAGTCTACGAGAGTGAGTTTTCGATGAAGATGCCCCCCCCCCGTGATTGCTCACTCTGGCCTCCTTCCTGTTTGTCTCGTGTGTCACCGGCGGCGACTTTCCGTGCCATGGGGTTGAACTATATCGTGTCGCCGGACCCCCGTCATACCAAAAGACCTCAGGAAAGACCTCTTCCCGTCTTGTCAGTCGGGGGATGCCTTTTCCGCGGAGCATGACGAGGAACAACACAGTTCGAGAAGATGGGATGGCCGGAACTTGACATGGCGGACCTCCGTCGTCTACTTGTGCTATTACTTCTACCCATCGTTCATTTTCTTTCTCCCCCAGAGAAGGTTCAAATGGTGCGATGGCACCCGCGCGACCCGACCCAGAGGAGGTCTTGTGAAGGCTTTCTATTGTGGGCGGCGAGACTCTTTTGTTACTCGGCAAGACGTGCGATGACGAATCGTTTTTCTATGCGCGGACCGTTTTGTCCTTCTTCGATAATGGCATTGTTCTCGCACTGGTGGGGGTTTCCTAGTCCGATATGCGGTTTCTCCAACCTCTTGGCACATGCTGTGTGGAGCAGGTTGAGGCGGAGGCCGCTGCCCGCATCGGCGATTGTGCGCGTCTCGGGGGCCCGAAGAGAGGGGCGAGGAGTCTCCGAAGAGATGCCGGATGTACGGAGGGATAATCTCCGAGTGAGCTGTGCTCGCGAGTTCGAGTCCGGGGTGTGCCGCTCGTGCGGGAGGGGCCAAGCTTCCACCGGAGCCGCAAAGCTTGTGCGGCGGATGACGGTGGGACTCCGGGGAGTGGACGTGGCTGATCATTGACGTTCCGAGACTGCGGCACGCTACGGTCCGTGGCGTTCATCTACCGGCGGACCATTGCGCAGGGGGCGTTTTGCTTCACACGCGCTGAGAAGTCCAGGGGGAGACTTGGAGCAGGAGGGAATTATTGCGGCAGACGGGGTCGGATAGATGGATAAAAAGGTTCTCTCGTGAGGATTTTTCTATTTCAGTAGCACTGACTACGTAAACAGGGTCCGCAAGCCTCCTCTTGGCTCTTGGACCCATACTCGGATGTCGGAAAACATCACGGCCAGACAGACGATGGGGCCGGACTCGTCTCCGCGGTCCGGCGTTTCGCGCGCGACGCTCCGAAGACCCCACGGCCCCACAGCCCCACAGCCGGCACGCTCGAGCCGGGAAGCAGGTATAGCCCGGCCTGGATAAAGGGGGGCCAGAAAGTAAATCAGACAAAGGGGAGCGACGACACGGGGGGTATCAGAAACAAACAGGATTTTTTGGACTTTTTGTGTTTTTGTCGCGGGCAGAGAATGGCCCTTGCAGAAACTGAGGGCTCCCGGCTGGGTGTGTCTACGCGGTGGACCTAGGCCGGGCGTCTATGGTCGAGTGAAGAGTCTGAAGCGGTATACAGGCTACGAGCATCTCACGCAGAAGCCAACGAATGTTCCGCAAAGGAAACCATTCTGGGGTGGCCTGAGTGTGCAATGAAAGAATCTTGAGGCTGATTGCGAACATCACACCGATGACTGACTGAGCCCATCCGTTGCCGTCATCCTGGTCCGAAAGAGGGAGTGAAGCTCTGACAGGCCACGCATCAACCGGCAAGTCTGTGATGCCGTCTCCTCACCGGCTAGCTGGGGATGTTCCTCCCGGGAGTCCCTTGCATGGATCATGAACTTGGCTTTCAAGTTTCCTGGGGAGAGAGGACGGGGGGGGGTCTTATGCGGAGAGAACGCACGATGCCACCTCACTTTTCACTCGCACGGGTTGTGGCAACTGTGTTTGGTCTCCTAGTCTCTCCAAACTCGCTCAAACCACCTCCTATCCATCACCCCCCCCCCCTTCCCCACCTTCCACGCCATGCGTCACTTGCTTTCGACACGTCGCTCTTGGAAGCAATTTTCAAAAACTTGGAGCAGATGGGCCCGGCCGCAAGAAGAGCCAAGTTTTCCCCTCCGGATAGTACAAGCTTCGCCCAGCGGCTTGGCTGCCAGCGAATTCCGAGACATGAACGCGGGGCGCCCCCAACGTACTTTCGTCCAATACGGTGTTGCGAGGGCAACTTAGGCACGGCGGGAAGGGCATCCTATCTTGAGTGTCGATGATACCGCTGGTCAGTCATAGTTTCTCCAGGTCACCGTAGTAATTACCCACGGGTCCGATGTTCCCAATTAACAACATGACAACCTACCAACAGGACGTTGTGAGCCCCTTGGCCGCAGATTGCAAATTGTTGAAATGTTGAAGGGCAAGCGGGAAGCGAGAAGTGAGGGGAAAAGCCGCCCTTGATGATAGTTCAACCTTGGACGCCATCTCGAAACAGTTCCCGAGAGTCTATGTAGATGTGAAGGAGGCCATCGTCTCACTAGTAGAAGCTGTTTCCTCTCTCTCTCTCTCTCTCAAAATGTCTCATCCCAACCCACTCGTGACATTCTTTTCTGGCAAGTCCTTCGTTCTTTTTCTTGGGGAAAAAACAAACATAAAAGTCATCTGAACAGACTATAGTTTCTCATCTCATCCGTTCTCTACTCTCGACTTGACTCGACGTCCGAAGATAATCAGAGAGAGAGAGAGAGTGTGTGTGTATGTGTACACTTTTACCATTTTTGTAAGCCACCGTCATCACCAATGTTGACCAAGGTTTCCGCCATCGCGGCCCTTGCGGCCGCCGTCCGCGCGCAGCAGGTCTGCAAGCTCAACGCCGAGACCAAGCCGACGCTGACCTGGTCCAACTGCGCGGCGGGCGGGGCCTGCACAAAGGTCAACGGCGCCATCACCGTGGACGCCAACTGGCGCTGGACGCACCAGACGAGCGGCAGCGCCAACTGCTACTCGGGCAACAAGTGGGACGCCTCCGTCTGCGGCACCGGCGAGGACTGCGCGTCCAAGTGCTGCCTCGACGGCGCCGACTACGCCGGCACGTACGGCGCCACGGCGACGGGCGACGCGCTGAGCCTCAAGTTCGTCCAGAAGGGCCCTTACAGCAAGAACATCGGTTCCCGGATGTACCTCATGGAGGGCGCCGACAAGTACCAGATGTTCAAGCTGCTGGGGCAGGAGTTTACCTTTGACGTGGACGTTTCCAAGCTGGGTGTAAGTCTCCGGAGGGATCTCCCCCCCCCCCATCTTTGATATTGTTTACGCCCGTCCATGACTAACAACGGAGGGCTCATCATCATCATCATCATCATAGTGCGGCTTGAACGGCGCCCTGTACTTCGTCTCCATGGACGCCGACGGCGGCGCGTCCAAGCACCCCTCCAACAAGGCCGGCGCGTCGTACGGCACGGGCTACTGCGACAGCCAGTGCCCGCGCGACCTCAAGTTCATCGACGGCAAGGCCAACGTCGAGGGCTGGGCGCCGTCGGCCAACGACGCCAACGCCGGCGTCGGCAACACGGGCTCGTGCTGCTCCGAGATGGACGTCTGGGAGGCCAACTCGGTCGCGGCGGCCTACACGCCGCACCCGTGCGAGACGGTCGGCCAGCGGAGCTGCTCCGGCGACGCCTGCGGCGGCACCTACAGCGCCACCCGGTACGCCGGCCAGTGCGACCCGGACGGCTGCGACTTCAACAGCCACCGCATGGGCAACGCGTCCTTCTACGGCAGCGGCCCGCGGTTCGCCGTCGACGCCTCCCGGAAGATGACGGTCGTCACGCAGTTCGTCGAGCAGGCCGGCGCCCTCGCCGACATCAAGCGCTTCTACGTCCAGGACGGCAGGGTCTTTGCCAACCCCAAGTCGGAGGTCGCCGGCGTCGAGGGCAACTCGGTCACGGCGGGCTTCTGCAGCGCGCAGAAGAAGGCGTTTGGCGACCGGGACGTCTTTGCGCAGAAGGGCGGCCTCGCGCAGATGGGAAAGGCGCTCGGCGAGGGCATGGTTCTCGTCATGTCCGTCTGGGACGATGTAAGTTGTTTGAGAGGGTACCAACCATCTTCTTCTAACACACAACCTTGACAGCACTACTCCAACATGCTCTGGCTCGACTCGACCTACCCGACCAACGCCACCGGCCCCGGCGCCACCCGCGGGCCCTGCGGCGTCGACTCGGGCGTCCCGGCCGACGTCGAGTCCAAGGTGCCCGACTCCACCGTCGTCTTCTCCAACATCAAGTTCGGCCCCATCGGATCTACCTTTAACGGCGCCGGAGCTGCCGCCGCCGTGAGTTTGCCCCCCCCGTCCGTCAGGTCAACCGGCATCCGAGGCCGCTGTTTAATGTCGTCTGTCTCTTGTCATCCTCGCTAACGGGTTCTCTTGTAATAGTAACCTTGTGGGACTTCCACACAAAGGACATCATCTTTTCTGTTGCACATGTTTTCGTGTTTACCCCCTGTACATACAAAGTAATTATCAGGCCACTACGCACTTTGGGAGATGATGCCTATCATAGTTGATGCTGGCGGAAACAAAAGCACCCCCCCGATTACTATGCAAATACTTGGACTGCTTTCTCACTTATATTCGTGCGCACACTTCTTAGCGTCCAGCCCGTCTAGAGCGAGTAGCGCCCGTCTCGAGGTTGATCCGACTGGCGGTTTAACAAATCATTGATTATAGTCTCCCTGTCGCCGCTGGTGGAATAGGCCGTACCGTCAGGCTGTGATATATTGTTTCGTTCTTGGTTGAGATGACCCGGGAAAATTTGTTCTGATTCGAGAGCAGCTGTTGGCCTGCTTTCACGGTTCATCCTAGGGACTATTTCGTTGAGGAACAAATCAACCTTTGGTCCGATATCAAAGGCAAAGCTGCATCTCGCTGGAATCGAATCATGTGGAAAAGAGCTTAACAACTTGGAGGAAACAGTTTGTTGGTAAGTATGCACGGCCGACGGGAGACATCCGTGGTGTCCGACATGGCCTGGGTGCAGCTATTCGCATCTGCAAGTTATGCTAATTGGTTCAATATGGTGGTGCTGCCACTCATGGGTTAACCGGAACGCCACATGCGGGCAGCACGGGTGAAAGAGCCCGCGCGGACGGTTTGGGAGGTAGGTAATTACGGAGGGCTAAGTGGGGCCGTCACTGGCGGGGAGCTTCCTCCGGGCCCGCCTTTCCTCCGAGTGCTGTCGGGTCCGGATTTGTGCCGGGATCCGACTTTGCCCGGTGGCAACAAGTTTCACACTCTCTTTCTTCCATCGTACATACCTTGCACAGCCTCTTTTTCTCGGTTTGGATCTGTCGATATGCAGTTTCTCCTTGATGGCCAGACATGATCATCTGTAATTATTATGCCACAGTTGGCCTAATGGAAAAGACGCAACAGGGAAAAGGCATTTCCGAGGCTGCAAATTCGACTACGATCCGAAGTCATCGACCTGGTAAGTGCTTTTCTTTCCCCTCGGTACAGCGTCATCGGGCAAGAATTGTGTCCGCGAAAACAAGGGTATTACCTAACGGACAGCATCATGGGCAGTGAGTGTCTCAGAGACGACGGGAAATCTGGCAGAGCGGCTCCCGGCGCACCAGCAGCTGTCCCGAAAAAGCCGTTGTTGGTTGGATGCAAACCCGCCCTTTTCCCCGAGCCGATGGTATGAGGTGTGCTATCCCGCATGAAGCCAGGACAAGAAAGACCTGTCACCTTTGCCTTGCCGTGCATCGAATGTGAATCATCACCACCACCAGGGACTAGTCTGACATGCATCCATCGATTATGAATCATCACCCGCTCATTGGCGCCATCACCGCCACACCCCGTTACCGCGCATCAGCCATGAGCCATAGCCACTCATAGGCGACAGAAGTGCAATCATCGCGCCAAGCCAAGGTACCTAGTGAGCAGGGAGGCAGTTTGCCGGATAGTGTGGCAACCCATCTCTGCCCCTGTCAATTTTCTACAATCAGGGGCAATAGTAAATTACTAAGTAGGTGGTCTACCGGTACAACCAACTCGTGCTCACGCACACAGCTACTGTCTAGTTGTCCGAGGACATTCGACACGGCCGCCCATTGCTTAGCTGCACAGCATATTTAGGATCTAGATTACCTAGTTCCCATGCGACTGCAGAACAGATGCCGGAACCCGGCCAAGGGTTTCCATCTCCGAGCTGCTCCCATACCCTCTAATTCCATACTTCAATCGATCTGGCTAGTGAAAACTGCATCATTTTTAAGTGGGCAAAGTTGAACTGTTGTTGTGATTGTTCGCCCACTTCTGGAAGCGAGGGATGAGGTAATTAGGAATTGTCTGGAAATACAAAAAGGCCTTGCATTTCTGTCGTTTGCTTCGATGCCAGCTCTTCAAGACACAGCTCAAAGTCACTCCTCCGAGACTCACGGCTCCATCAAGACGTTGATGTATATCAGAAACACGCACGTGGCCGCTTCGGCACTTCTTGTTCTTGCATCACAAGCAAGCGCCGACTACACCCCTCGGCTGCCCACTGTCGACCTAGGATACGCCGTTCACCGGGCCACCTACAATGTAAGTCTTCCAGAATGTACTCACTTGCTTGCTTGCTTGCTGGTAATTAGACGGCTGATTCCGAGATACCTGCTCAGGAGTCGGGAGGGTTGTTCACCTTTTCCAACATCCGCTACGCGACGGCGCCCCGGTTCGGAGCCCCCGCCCCGGTCACCGTCGTAAACCGCACCGTCAACGACGGCCAGACGCCGGGGAACTGCCCAATGGGGAGCCCCCCGTGGCTCAGTCTGTCGCTCCAATACCAGGCGGGACAGCTGTCCCTGGACCAAGTCAACGCGACCTTTGCCGGGATCCGAGGCCTGAGCCCGTCTTCGGACGCGTCCCTGATCGAGCGGTACCTCAACACCCCCGCCACGGCGCCCGCCTCCACCATCACGGAAGACTGCTTACACTTGGATGTCGTGGTGCCGGAGAAGATCTTGAAGAGGGCGAACGATTCGTCGGGTGCTGGCGGCGGTAAGATCTTTTCTTCCCCCCATCTTGGGTGGGTGACTGGCTGGCAGAGAGAGTTGGACCGTTACGAGCCGCAGGTCTGACTGGACTGGGCTGGACTGGACTGGACTGGACTGACTACGAACGCAGCCCCCGTCCTTGTGTGGATTTACGGAGGCGGATACACCGTCGGCGACAAGAACTACTACGGCAACCCCGCAACGCTCATTGCAAAGTCCCAGGAAGACGGCTCGGACGGCGTTGTCTACGTCGCTTTGGACTACCGGCTCGGCCTCTTCGGCTTCATCTCCGGCACCGAGTACGAGGAGCAGGGCGGCGTCTCCAACATCGGCCTCCGCGACCAGCGGTCCGCGCTGCAGTGGGTCCAGGAGAACATCCACCTCTTCGGGGGAGACCCGGAGAACGTCACGGTCATGGGAGAGTCGGCCGGCGCCGGCTCCATCCTGCACCAGCTCACGGCCTACGGCGGCTCGAGCAGCGGCGGCGGCGGCGGCGCGGCCCCCTTCCGGCGCGCCGTGCTCCAGTCCCCCGGCTTCGAGTTCGTCGCCGGCAACGGCAGCAAGGCGGCGGGGAGGTATGCCAGGGCGCTCGAGTGGGCGTCCCACTTCAGCAACTCGAGCGTCGGCACTCTCGACGATCTCAGGAGGCTGCCGTTCGACGTGCTCGACAAGGTCAACCAGGTCACCATCTCGACGGCGTACTGGGGCGGGTTCGGCTGGGGCCCCACGGTCGACGGGGACTTCGTGCCGGACCTCCCCGGCGTCCTGCTCGCCCAGGGCCGGTTCGACTCGTCCGTGGCGGTGCTGGGCGCCCACAACAGCGACGAGGGCTTCCTCTTCGCCTCGCCGCTCATCGCCGACGAGCACGACTACGTCTCGCTGCTCCTGCGGCCCCTGCTGCCGGACGCGTCCGACGAGGTGGTCGACCACGTCGCCGCGCGGCTCTACCCGGCCGTGTACGACGGCACGCACCCCTGGACGACGCCCCTCGCGCGGGCGTCCGCGACCGTTGCCGACGCGTGGTTCGTCTGCAACAACTACTTCCTCAACAGGGCGCTGGGCGGCGGCGGCGGCGCCGCCTTCAACTACCTCTTTGACGTGGCCCCCGGCCGCCACGGCAACGACATTGGCTACACCTTCTTCAACGGCGAGGCGAGCTACAACGGGCTGCCGGTGAACGCCTCCGTCGCGGACACCCTGCAGGCGTATCTGACGGCGTTCGCCAAGACGGGGAGCCCGAACCAGGCCGGTCTGCCCGAGGTGCCGCTCTACGGGGATGGCGCGGCTGTCATGTCTCTGTACAACAGGACGACTGTTGTCGACACTGCTGTGGCGAAGAGATGCGACTGGTGGCAAAAGGGGTTGTTCAGATAATTGGACCTTTTCTGTGTGAGAGGAGTGGTGGGATATTAGAAGCCGTATCATAAGCCGTATAATTCATAAACAGAAGATGAGCATATCAGATAATAAGACATTGACCTTTATTGGAAACTCTGTTCAGTCGTTTTTGCTGTGGTAATTAACAAACACCATAGAGGGAATACTGACACTTCTGACTGACTGTCTTGGCTGAGTTGCGAATCGTTCTACTTTTAGCTTACTATCTTTAGACTTGAGTCACACCGGACAAGTCTCCATGGAGGAGATACACTTACATCACCCACGGCCACTCTGACCTATTGTCGGCCCTTCACGCTGAGATCAACGAGTATCAGAGGCGGTCTGTAAGGTCATGCTCACTCGATATCGCAGGCAGTTGAAGGGCCTGGCGGCATGGTCCATCAGATGCTTCTCGAGGCCATCAGGGTCTGAATCCCTTGGATGTTGTCATCCGTCACAAAAGGACGGACGGAGGAAGGCGGAGGATCCGAACAGAGTCCATCAACAGGATGACGTCCTGCAACTATAATCACATGTTTCTTGCCCCCTTTTCAACACCAGGCAATGGCTGAGTTGAGTTGAGGCCAGCACCACATACTCTTGACCAATCCATGAATAACTAGGTAGTTGACCCACAACCCTCGCAACTTCTTCTTCTGGGTTGCGTGACTCGAACTTGGGCAGTAGGTCAAACTCGGTTCGTATGGATCGGACATTCGGAGATAACAGGGCCGGTCGGGGTTACGACGGTGGGCCCGGGCCACCCAAGGTACCTAGGTACATAGTCTTCCCCACCTAAGGGAGCTGCCCCACTTTCTAGGCAGCCACGTGGCAGCCTAGCTAAACTACCTACGGTACCTTCCTTTTGGGCTTGCTGCACCGACCCCTGCCTGTTGTTTCCTTCTTCATAGCAGTTCAGTCACAATGCCAAACTGAAGCTATCGCCATTTTCCACGTATACGTGTAGCCCTTCCAACACAAACAATCCAGCTTCCGCAATGCACCAAGTCTCTGGCTTGGATTGGAGTTCTTGTTTCCACCGCGCCTCCCGCCGAAGTCACAGGTTTACTCCTCAAGGCGGGCTGCCAGGCTGCCATCCACAATGCACCCCATGTCGCCGACGACTTCCTTCCTGCCTTCCCCCAATTCCTCGTGGTTCCCAACTGTCGGCCAGACTCAGGGCACCCTTTCCGCGTTCAGCTTTCAGCTCTTACCACCAGTCAGCAAGCACCTGATAATCCTGTTGAAAGAGTCCCTGCCCACTTATCGCCAATCTGGGCTTGTTAGGAGGAACCTTCCCGCCCGAAGCAACACATGATCACAGAGCCTTGACAACCAGGGAGGCACGATCACCAGCTCTTTCTGCCGTATGACCTGCGCCAAGGAGTAACTTCCCCAATAGATTCGATTGGAACGAACACTCTTGCAACTATCACGCTGTTACCGTCAAGGCCAGGTATGATCGTTGACGTCCAAGCTCTAGTTCCAGTGTGTATATAAACCCCCTAATGTCGATGTAGATACAACCAAGCTCCTTCAAGCATCATAACATCCCTCGTCTCGCCTCGTCTCGCCCCACCTCATCTCGTCTTTCTTCGTCTTTCTTCGTCTTTCTTCGTCTTTCTTCGTCACTTCCTTCGTCTGTTCGCCTTGCCGTCCAGTCGTCTCGTCATCTTGTCGTCTCTCCGTCTTTTCGTCTCGTCGTCCTGTTGTTTCGTCGCCTCTTCGTCCAGTCTCGGCTTGAATAATCTTGTCTTGATTCGCCTACCGACTTCCATCCGATGGCTTCTCCCACGGAGAGTACCCCCCTTATCCGGCGGCAGGCCACCTCCTCCTCCTCGACCGGCCGCCCTCGCGCCCATACCTTTATGGCCGCCACAGCCTCTAGCTTGGACAAGGCCGTGAACTCCGGCGACTTTTCCCAGTCGGCACCGGCCCGCCAGCCTGTCGTCGTTTGACCTCCTGGTTACACAGCCATCGTCGTAGTTCAATCAATTCACTCAAGATGGCACAGCCTCGTTCCAACAAACCAATCTCTCTCGCTCCCGCTCTCAGTCTCGCCCCCGCCCGCATCCCATTCAAGCGTCCTCGAGAGGAGCTGGAAGAAGAACTAGAACTCGACCAATGGGGTGTCCCAGTCTCCGCCCAAGGGCACTGCCAATCCCGCCATCATCGCCACCACCGACGCCTTCTCCTTCGTCGTCGCCGCCACCATCTCCGCATCGGATACGTCGACAAAGAAAAGCCTGTGATTGTGTCCATCTCAGTCTCAGCGCCCACACCATGGGAGACAGGCAACAAAGTTTCGCGGGACTGCAGAGAAGCCCTTGTTCAATATGGACTTGACGATGTCCACTGCGAGATCAAGGAGTCTATGGTGGTCTATGGTGGTCAACTCCAGCTTTGCGGTCCTGCGTCAAAATCATCATCCGCACTCTTCTAACCTCCGTGCCTACATGTACGGCCTCTCTGATCAGTTGGGAACTGCTATTGCGAGCCGGGACAAGCCTGACCGGGAAGGCACAAAGGGACTTTCATCTACGCCGAACTGATTGCGAGCCTGGCGAGGTAGAAGGGTAGTACACTGTAACACCATTCATTTGCCTTCGTGGCCAAAAGGCGTTTTTTTTGCACTCAACAAGCCATCAATCTGATGTGTGACATGTATCTGACCTGGCCCTTACCCAGTATCTCGTCTTGTGTTTCATTATGTATCTCATCTGATGTTTCATCTAGCGTAATCCCATCAGGCACAGCCTTGTGGTTATCTTTCCACAGACTGGCATTTTCTCTGAGGAATATACAGACCCTCGAGGACTGGAAGATACTGTGTTGGCCCTATTCCGTCTACATAAGAGACCTCTTTCTGGACGGAGGCCTAGTCTTCACAGCCTTAGGCTGCAGACAGCAGGCAGAATACAGCTGGGAGCTTTACTACTGCATGGGACCAGGTGTCATATGGCCGCGATAGAGCCTGCAGAAAGCCTTTCGTAAGGGGTACACAGTATGTCAGCACACAGGCCGATTTCCTTAGCAACAGAGCAGGGAGTTGATTGCACTTGAGTTACTACTGGGCATTAGGCCACTGAGAGGCCGTCAATAGATGATTTTAGAGTTCCACAAAGACATGGATCCAATCCACAGGTTGTTGAAAAGGTTGACCTTCTGGAGATAGGGCCAGCTAGGTCAAACATCCATTTTACATGTCTCTGACTGTCAAAATCTGCTTGCGCCCCCTTTTTAGAATATCATCACCATTCTGTTGAGGTGTACCTTGCAATGTTCTTCATCCCCCCAAAGATCCGACGTCACTCATGGCTATCTCCACAGCCCCCCTCCTTCGACAAGACACGAAAGAGAGGTTTCTCAAAGATGATGTGGATGAAACTTCCCTTGGATGACTGGAATACACCGAACGTTCCAACAAATCGCTTGGAGAATGGATACTTGCGACGAGCCTTTCGATTCGCCTGCAACCTCGGGTCGACGTCGGTCACCACGAAAGGCCCCAAAGTAGTCAACGGCTACCTGGTCTCTGGGTTCGCCACTATCGAGGTCATGCCAACCGAGATCATTTTATCCGTGGCTGATTACTTGACGCTTGAAGATCGCGTGGCACTAGCTTTGACGAGCAACCCGATGCTCTTCAAAGTTGGCCTTCAAACCCTTTTGGATCTGAACAACAACGCAAGATTGAGATACAACCTTCTGCTTCGACTAGAAAAGGACATATACGACATGGAGGATATTCTTTGTTACAGATGCCAGGTCTTTCATCCACCAGAAGCTTCACTATCAACGACTACTCGGGATGGCCGTATCCGACCATGTGCGGTACAGCAAGGTCCACAAGACTGGAGCATGTCATCTCCGTACCTACCGCCCAAACTACACTTCAATATGGTCAAGGCGGTCATGAGATCATATCGCTACGACCTGGACTCGTACAACCCCAGAGTACTATCATCCGACGCTCTCTACGTCCACGAAAACAACGAGGCCAAGGTTCGGTATGTCGCAACTCCCATCATCGTCGATAACCAGCTGCTACTTCGGACGGTAGTCACTTTGCTGCCATCTCAAAGCAAGGATCAGGCCCGAAGGGCGGCTCCAAAACTCCTGGACATTATAAACAGGGAGGCGAGACTCAGCAACGCATGTCCACACGTGTGGTGGTCCAGAGTTTACCCAAACATTTTTGAAGACGGACCACCTAGTCTGCCCACTGATGTCGGATACTTTGCAGACTGGGCCCCCAAACCGGACGATGTATGGAGCCCAGACACCATGCCAAGCCCGTGGGGTACGCTCTACGATACCTGCGGCTACTGCTACACGCTCTTCCACTACAGCTCCAGGGACTTGGACCGGAGCGGCGCCCGCGTGGTCTCGCTCGCCTCCTACAAGTTTCTCGGTGCGGGGGAAGACTTCAACGACGGGAAATGGACGCGTCACACGCAGGGGCCGAGCCTAGAGTCCATGAGGTATCCCAGCGTCACCAACTGGAGAACGTATCCCGCAGACGCTTGGTACCGGGGGAGGAGGAAGTTGACCGAGTTTGACGGACGCTGTCTCGCGCTCGACCCGATATGCTTCGACGGTTTGGATACCGTGTAGCGTCGATGCGTCGAAAACACTATTTGTTGAGAGAAGACAAGAATGAAGGGTTTGTTTAGCTCAATGGGAGGGAAAAATCATGGTTTTGGTCTTCTAATGATGAGGAGTAGCAACCCAACGAAGGCCTTTTTGATCCATAAATAGCATTTTGCCGTCGTCAAGCTCGCCATGTGTTACATGGTTAGAAACACGGAGCAAGGGTATATCAACAACGACAGGCCTTGACATTCTAGCAGACTCTGCGTCACTCAGTCTCTCAGTGGGTGTAGATTGCAATGAGCCCGGGGCGCAAATAAGTGAGACGAGTTGTGAGGCTGTGCATTGTCAACCACGGAGTTGGGCCAGACTCTCACGACGTATATTAACTACAGTCTGCACTAGTTATTATCATCTAGTCTGGACTCTAAGAACATAGTAATGCGTTAACCAGCAAGTCCAGTCACTCTAATTCAATCTAGAGTTTCAAACACAAACAATTGAACAACAGAACCGGCTAAAAACCAGGGCGATACAAAGACACGAAAGAACAGCCTAACTCGAGAACTCGAATCTACATCAAACCCGAACTCAGCAAGACGAGGTACCACTCAAGGAGGACACACACAACGTCAATCCCCAATCTCAACCACCGGGAACCCCAGCCCGGATGTTGTCATACTGGCTGTCCGGGTAGTGGAGCTGATTCACGCTGCTGTCCTGCGCGGCCGCGCCGCCGAGGGCATCGAAGCTCGCCGCCAACAAGCTGCCCTCGCCGCTCCTGTCGCCGCTGGCCTCCCAGAACATGGAGCCGGCGAGGCCCCGGCCCGTCAGATACGCGACCTTGGCCCGCACGACGGCGGGCGTGTCGTACGAGACGAGCTCCCTGGCGGCCCCGTCGTAGCTGTACGAGGCCACGGCCGTGGCGTCGTACACCTCCTTCGTCGTCGTCGTGCGCGGCAGGGCCTTGTAGTCCCAGACGCCGGAGAAGGGCCGGCCGATGCCGTCGGTCTGCTGGAACGCGCGGCCGTAGGCGGGCATGCCGAGCACGATCTTGGAGGCCGGGACGCCGGCGCGGAGGTAGTCTATGACGGCGGCGTCCGTCGAGAAGGGCGTCGAGGACGGGTTGCCCGGGTCCGGGTAGAGGTTCGCCTGGTGGCCGCTGTCGGCGCCCCACGAGCCGGCGTAGTCGTACGCCATCAGGTGGAAGGCGTCGATGACGTCCGACAGGGCCTTGAGGTCGAGGATGCCGTAGCGGCTCGGCCCGGCGGGCGACGCGATGGTCAGGAGGTAGTGGTGGCCCGGGGTGTGTCGCGCGGCGTAGGCGTCCAGCTCGGCCCTGACGGACCGGAGCAGGAGGACCATGTCGGCGGCCTCGGCGGCGTCGGAGGGGTACTCCCAGTCGACGTCGACGCCGTCGAAGCCGCAGTCCTTCATCAGCCGGACGGAGGACGAGGCGAAGAGCGCCCTGCCCTCCGGGGTGCTGGCGGCGGCGGGGAAGTTGGCGGACCAGGTCCAGCCTCCGATGCTCAGGAGGACCTTCATGCGGCGGTTGGCCTTCTTGGCGAGGTAGAGCTGCTTGGCACAGCCGTAGGCGTTGTTCCCGACGTCGTTCCATGCTTTGTGCGGGCTGTCAGCTGGGTTCGATGCCCTTCAATCATCTTTAACAAGCACTGGCCGTGTCTTACAGTCGGTGGGGTAGTGCTTCTCCAGGTCGGAGTAGGTATCGGCAGAGTATCTGAAAGAATTCTCCCCGGGTGAGCTTCTGTGCTGTTGTGTGCCAGCGAGCTTGGAGACTCGGCAAACTCACACTTCTCCGGATGGGCGAAGATTCATGAATGCGTAGAGGACGTTGGTGATCTGGGATGCTGGGAGGCTTTGGGGTTGGTAGTTACGGCCGTAGATTGCCCTTTTCCATGGTCAGTGTTCCGAAAGCATAGTCTTCGATAGATAGACGTCTGATGTAATTAATTACCAGTTGGTGAAGTAGACGGCATTGGCGTAACCATCTCGACCGCGCTCGGTGGACTTCACCGGCGACGTCTCGGAAGGGCGAACGGCTGCTGGAAGTATTTCTGCCATTGCAACTATTGAGCTCACAGGCAAAACAACCTACAAATCTCTCGTTGAAAAGTCTATCGTCCTCTGGTTAATAAATAGAATTTAGAGGGGGCAGAAAATCGTGTGTTGCGGTTTAACTATTACTAGACGTCACTAGCGGGTGAGAGATCAACTGACCGTGATATGCTAGTCGAGTCTGTCACTCTCTAGATCCGAGGGCGGCGGTCTAGAGAAGCTAGCTGCCAAAGAACAAAGCCATTGTTCTTGTTCACACGTCCTCTCCCGGGTCACCGTCAGACTCAACGTTGCGCTTCGGCGTTTCTCGTTCTCTGAGAGGTTCGAGCAACCAGGTACTCTGTTAGTAAGAGACTTTGACGCTGAAAACTCTAGAATACGTTGTGAGGGTCACGTATATGAAGAGATTCAGAGAGTCTGCGGGTCACATTCGCGCATCCAGGCCGACCACGCACGACCGAACACGTCAACTCAATGCACCACCGGCGCACGCACGACCAAATTGTTCAACAAAAACAACTGGTAGCCGGGGATTTGAGACAAGGCTTGCGTGTGCGATGGATGGCCAACACCACCGGTGAAGATTTGGCGATGATGCGCGGTGAGTGGCTGGGGCAAGGTGAGGAAGGGGGGAGGAGGGGGCCGAGGCTAATGCAGGTGTAGGCCCCTTCATCCCTACTAGCAGAGTCGAATGGTGCTCCCAGATTGGCCCAACTTGATTCTTCCTCAGAGAGCTATTTCATGATGCCCATGTGCCCTCGTATGCTGGCGAGTTTGGGAGAGAATGACCGAAGTCGGGGGGGGGGCGAGTATGACCCTCCCCTGCGAGGGCTTGTCGCTGTTTTGTGGGGGGGCCTGAGGGCAAGATGAATGGGAACACATGGTTTTGCATGGACAGTTGGTTGAGAACCGTCACATTATCAAGGGTTAAGGGGGGGGTTGGAAAGACTTGTCACCTTGTGATGTGTTGTGAAGATGGATATACCCCTTGGACGGGGTTCTCTGGCTTTCAAGTTCGACGCCAACTGCTGCAGTACCACGTCTGGGTTGGGGATAGGATGCTCCAAGTAAGCTGAAGTAGTCAATGACTCTCTAGGCACAGCAGATAGATCGACCGAGTCACAAATTACGAGATAGATTGTTGGGTTTCCCGCGCTTGCATTGGAGTTGTCTGGGTGTATGGTACCCCTGGGTGACGGTGATTTCCGTGGCTGTTGTGCGTTGGAATTTGATATCTCGATCGGGTTATAGATGGGAAAGCGAAGACGGCAAAAGGATCATGCGCTTCCCTTTATATTAGATCATTCCTTCTATGCCCCAGAGGCTACATGTGAACTTACCCTCTGAATGGCTTGCTTTACTTGAGTGATGAGATAATACTAACACCACTTCGTAATTACTCAACTTTGCAGTTGCTACTACGGATGCGGCAGATCAACAAGGTCCATTATTAGAAGAGATGACTCTACTGAAACCACAGTCTTCCGATGTCTTTAGATTAAGGGTAGTCTGGATTGACCAAGGTTAAACGAGAAGAAAGTATTGCCAGCTTTACCTGCAAGTAATTGGGCAACTGCCCGACAGAAAGCTATGAAGGTCTTGAATACCTCAAGTTTTCAGGGAAAACAATTACTCCAAAGAAGCGTCCATCACGCACGACAACAATAGACCTTGGCGTACGTTGCGAATACTTTACTATTATCTACTGCTTACAGACGTTTGTAGTACTATAGAACAGCTGTTTAATATATGATGAGAAATTACTAGCTATACTACTATACCTGAGAGTATAGAACAGAACTCTGATATGCTAACTACTCATTATCTAGTTGTCACGCCGCTCGTCGATATTCCCCGCCATAGGGCCATCCGACGTCACGGCGGCCGGTGACAGTGAGCCCTCCTGAGCCACGTTGTATCCATCACCAGTGCCGCCGTCCCGCGGGCTGCCCCCTTGCTCCACGTTTGCTTGCTTCTCCGAGACTTCCCGCTCGCCCTGCCTGATCCGACGGCATCGTCTGATGGCCCAGAAGGATAGGCCGCCGACGAGGAGGCAGAACAGGCCGACGCCCAGGCCGATTCCGATTCTGACAGGGAGCGGGAGAGGCTCGGTGTCCCCGCTGCCGCCGCACTGGGCGTAGGAGCCGGGGCAATAGTCGGGCCTCGCCCACGCCGACCCGGGAACCCTGGCCCCAAAGCTGGCGAAGGGCACGATATCCTCCTCCTCCTCCTCCTCCTCCTCCTCCTCCTTCTTCTCACCCTCCGCCGCCGCCGTCGATGTTGCGCCGAGACTGGTGGCCCGATGCGCCACGGCCACCTCCACGTTGGCGAGATCAAAGACCACGTAGGACTGCCGGAAGACGGCGCCGCCCAGCGAGTGGAGGCTGTACGAAGAAGTCGAGACCTCGGACTGGACGGCGAACAGGCAGTGCTCCTCGAACGACCGGGCGTCCCGGGGGGACCGCAGCGGGAACGACCAGACCTCGGCGGGCACGACCAGGTCGGCGAGGGCGACGACCAAGACGGGGCCGCGGGACCCGTAGAGCCGGATGGCGATGGTCCCCGTGAGCGAGTCGGCGGCGGCGCACGGGATGACGCCCGAGTAGAGGTCCGTGTTCCACGTCGCGCCGGCGAGGGCCCAGATGTCCCGCGCCAGGGCGTCCGGCAGCACGGAGAACATGGACTGGGGCTCCAGCCGGACGAGGATGACGACGGCGTCCACGTTCTGAGACAGGACCTTTTGCCCGAGGGGCTGCGGCGCGGCCGTCGGCGAGCTGGTCCCGTTGACGGCGTAGAGGGACGTGTCGAAGATGCGGTCCCTGTACTTGGAGATCCTGCTCTGGGAGCTCCAGGTGGGAAAGCGGAGGAGGGGCCCCTCGAACTTGGACTTGTCGACGGCGCCCAGCAGCAGGTGTCCGGTCTCGGCCGAGCCGTCATCGTCGTCGTCGTCGTTGCCGTCCAGCCAGATGCTGTAGGCGGTGGAGTTGATGAGGCCGTCCGTGACCAGCCGCTCGAGGACGGTGGGTGTGTCGGTCGAGGTGCTCCAGAGATCGTGGCTCACGTTGAATCCCAGACCCAGCACGCCGACGTAGGTGTCGGCCGACGAAACGAGGCCCATGGTGAGGTTGGGCAGCGTGGCTCCGGCGATGCTCAGGGTGTCGCTGACCCAGCTGCCCCGGACCGTGTCGGAGACGTCCCAGGTCGAGAACGAGGCGATGTCCCGGCGGACGTAGGTGGAGGACGCGCTGGCGTTGAAGGCGCCGTGACCGCACGAGGGTTCTGTTACCGCCTGGGACGTGTACGACGGGGACTCGACGCAGTGCGCGCGGTCGGGGACCCACGAGGCGCTCTCCAGCGAGCTCAGCCTCACGAACATGCCCTGCGGCGGCGTGCCGACGGAGACGTTGACGACGTATTGCCAGTTGTCGACCAAGAACTCGATCGAGGGGAGGGAGCGGCGGGTGATATCACCGGGGCCCTCGGCGGCGGCGGCGGCGGCGGCGGCGGCGGGCCGAGACTGGACATTGGCGCCGGCGAGTGACGACCTGCTCTGGCGGGTGAAGGGCAGATGGACCTGCGCCGAGGCCAGAGACACGGCGCAGACGGAGCCGGCGAAGAGGGTGGACGTCCTCATGGCGGACAAGACAATGAGCGAGGGACGAGAGGGACGATGGAGAGAAAGAGACGATGGAGGGAGAGAATAAAGGGGGAGGAAAAAGACAAAACAAAAGGTCCCCCCCCCCTCGCCAACTTACTGATGCAACGAGGTCAATACGGAATATGCAAGACTCAATACTGCCCCTTGCCTTGGAAAGCGGCACAGCAAAGGTGGAAATAGGCAGCAGGTTCTGACTGTTGAGTCTGCGAATAGACTGCGAGACCGATAACACGGAGAATCACGATATCGTCGGACAGGGGGGGGGGGGGTGTTAAGCGATATTACATATGCGGCGGAACTTGCTGTGATGGAAGAGATTAGACAACTCCTCCGATCTATGGACTATGTCTAAAGCTTGTTTCTCCTTTCCGCTCCATCTATACATAATTATCCCATGGATGCTTGATGGAACGATCTACACGGCTCGGATCGAGACCATGTCAACCCCGGCTCCCGCTCACTGACTGGCCTCCTTGACCAGCTCGGCCACCTTGGTCCCGATGCGAGGGGCGCGGGTGCTTGTCGCGATGACGGGGACTCTCTTGTTGGCGGCCATGGTCTCTGTTCTGTGTCTGTGTATGTTACTGATCGTGGCGTTCGAATTCAAGAGGTCTGGTCGAAGGAGGAGAGAGAGAGAGAGAGAGAGAAAGTGAGCCTGTCTTTTATGTCATGTTATTCCAGTCATGCACCCACACCTTGGAAGCATTTCTACTTTCATCTTTCGTGGGTGCTTGTGAGACTTGGGAGAGGAGCCACCCGCCAAGTCATCACGAATAAGAAAACCGAGGAGAGAGATAGATAACCGCTCGTCTGTGAGACAGAATCATGACATGCAATCATCACACAATATCCCCTCGAGGGAGAGCCATAGTCGTCTTGCGCTTCCCTCGCCCAGCATCGGTGGGACCACCAACCACGATCTGGTTACGGAAAGACAAAGAGAAAAAAAAGAAACGTCTCGGTGGCTCAGTGGTAAAGCGTCTCACTCGTAACGAGAAGATCGGGCGTTCGATTCGCCCTCGAGGCACACACAGCCATACCTTTTCTCCCTTCAGGGGTTTGGGCTTGGGCGAAATGTGACCGACTGCGGAAGTTAGTTGTAGGTTGAGAAGTTGTCATCGGTCATCTTGCCGGGGGTGGTGATGAGTGAAGAGAAGCGAGGAGGACCCTGATTAGTCAATCAGGGAATGAAAAGGCGAGCAATGTTGTAAGTGGGAAACATGTACGCATGACTTTACCATTAATGGTAATCATCATCTAGTAGTCGTCATAGCAGTTGCGACATCGCTTCTTATACTGTTGATCGGCAACTCTACTAGCCTCGTTTATTACTTGTTATAACCTCTCATAAGTTTTCGTATATCTCCGCTGTACCACGTAGAGGGATGAATGGTTGACTAGGCTCTCTAAGATGAGATGGCGCTACCTGGGGGTTTTAGTCATTATTCTGCTGCGCTAAAAACCCCCTCCTTACAGAGGGGGTAAAAAAATAGGGTTTCTATAGGGAAAATAGGGTTTCTACCCTATCTACTTCCTATCCTACTTTTTATTAGATTCTTACTAAAAATAAGTAATTATTATAATAAAAGTATAATAGTTATTAACCTATAACCTTTATCTATAACTATTAATTCCTATTAATTACTATCTTAATATACCTAGCTAATGTAATAGGTATATAACCCTAGCTAAGAAGGCTGCTAAAATAATCTTTACTACTTAATAATAAGCCTAATAGCCTACCTATAATAGTAAGAAATTAGCTTTTATACTATCTATTTAGTAGGCTATAAAGTAGTATAGTGTCTCTTATATAGTAGTTAAGAAGTACCTTAACTAGCTCTAAGAGGGCTATAATATCTAGGCTAGCCTAGAGGAGCTAGGCTAGCCTAAGGCTCTTATAGCTGCAGAGGATAACGCCCTAGTAGCGTATATAATCTAGCTTACTAAGTCTAGCTTCCTAGCTATACTACTCTAGGTTAAAGAGATAGCTAACTACCTCTATAGTCTCTAGGGTAAAGAGGATCTTATCTTAGAGTACTTTATCTAGTACTAGCTTACTAATTACCTAGAGCTCTAGAAAAAGGGTGCTATTAAGCTAGTTAAGATATACTAGAGAGGAGTAGAGCTAAACCTAGCCCTAATTAAGGACTTTTTTACCTAATACTAAGCTATTATCTAGGAGTATAACTTTAGCCTATCTAAGATCTAAAATACTAATAAATCTAGCTGCTATATAGATTACCTAGGTAACTAGGTTTAAGTTATCTTTCTTAAGCAGTAGCTAAAATATAACTCCCTACCTAAGATTATAGATCTAGCTAATTAAGAGTTATATATACTTATAGGCTGTAGTAGTATATCTAGTAATAGTATTAATACTTATATAATATTTAAAATATAGCTAATTACTGCTTAGGCTAATTACTAAGTTACTAAAGGTATCTACTTTACTTATTTACTAACTAAGTTTTCTAACTAAAAAATTATAATAGACTATATATAGTAGTTTAATACTAAGTCCTTTATAAAGTTATTAAAGTATATTTATATAAGCTACTCTCTTAAAGACTATTTTAGTATTAATATATATAGTTAGGATTTATATATAGTAGTACCTAGTGTTTACCTATAGTACTATTATTACTAGGGGACTTTTAAGAAGTATAAGCGCTTATATTATCTACTCTACCTTAATAGCTTTACTAAGTAACGTACCTATATAGCAAGTCGCTAGTTATAGCGAGTTACTACCTCTCCCCTACCTTTCTACCTTTTATATTAGTTAATTTAGCTATAATATATAAAATTAATTAAAACAACTTATTACCCTCTTCTTTATTACTATCCTAAACTACTTTATAGGTTTATACGTTATGTCTAGACTTTCTGTAATTACTATATTATTGTATATATAGTTTAGCACCTTCTGTATAACCCTCCTTCTAAGGGTTATTCTCTCCTCTAGTATTAACACTACCCTTTTCTACTTATAGTACCTCTACTTTAGGAGTATTAAGTAACCCTCTAAGATATAGTTAGGTCTTTTTTACCTTCTAGTGCTTACTTAATACCTCTATCCCTATATAAAGCTTATAGTTCTTAGCCTTAATAATAGTAAGCCTATAGGCTAACTTACTAATACCTCTAGCCTAGAAGTTAATTACTTTATATATTAGTATTAGTAAGCTACCTTAATATGCTTAGATCTTCTTTTTAAGGGAGGAAGCACTTTATATACCCTCTAGTACTATAGTTAATATCTTTATATCCTAGGAGCCTTAGCTGCTTAGCTATAAGGTTAAGGGTGTTAGTGTCTTTAGCTTAAAATCTAAGCAAGAAAGAACTACTTTAGGGTTAAAAGGTATAAGTCCTGCCTATCTAAAACTAGATTATATATTATTTTTGCCTATTAAAGTAAAGAATACTGCTTTAAAGGTAGGAAAGAAGTTATCCTTAGTAATATACAAAATCTATATCTATATTATCTTCTTAATTTCCTTACTATATAAGTACTTTAATAGGCTAAAGCACTTAATATTAAGAGGCTAGAGCTTATATAATAAGTAAGGAGGTATGTAAAGAGTAATAATGCTTTATTCCTTATAGTATTTATTAAAGTTAGTTAATTTATAGCTATTATAACTATTAAGGATTAAGAGGTAATAAGAACCCTTTACATAGGACTTTATACACTAATTAAAGTAATTTAGCTAATCTAGGCTAATATTATTTATTGTCTATCTATTTTTGCTTAGATAGATATGCTATATAGCTAGGAATTAGCTGTTAGTATACTAGGAGAGGAGGTAATATTTACCTTTTATAATAATGTATAGAGGTATTGCTTAGCTATCTGCATATACACCCTAAATAATAGAAGCCTATTCCTAATTGCTAGGCTGCTTTATATAAGGCCTTCCCTTACAGTTAGACATTATAATAACCTTTATATATAATAGTATTCCTATTAGGAACCTAGTCTTATTAAAATTATAGATATTATTATTAAGTATTCTATACTTTATAATTATATTTTACATAAGTGTAAACTAGCCTTATATAATTATAGGATCCTTAGCTAAGGCCCTCTAATAGTTAATTTAATATTAAAATTATATTTTTAATTTAGGGATACATTATATAAAGTTCTCTACCTATTAGGGTCTAGTATATATCCTATTATATACATTTAGGAGTTTATTAGCTATTTCTTATATATCTTCTTATTATAGAGGGAACCCTTAATTAATTAGGTTAATAACTTATTTAATAATTACCTCCTCTTTAGTTATAGTTATCTTTATTAAATTTAGTTATCTTTTACCTTATGCAATACATCCTATATGTTAGTTATATAGTGTTGTTTAGGGGACCTTAAAGGTTAAGGCTGCTTTTTAAATAGACATTTTTAGGTCTTTTTTAATAGCTTAGATAGCAAGGATAATGCAACTTTTAATTAAGGAGGATTGCATATTCATACATAGAGAAAAGTTAGTGTAAAGGTAAAAGAGGTAGAAAGGAAGGAAAAGTAGCGACTCACTATAACTAGCGACTCGCTATACAGGTACGTTATATTAGTATTAAGCTTATAGAATACTACATTAAGTTTAATATTATCTTAGGTTTTTTTCTACCTTATATAACCTATTTTCTCTAGCTAATAGATATTAGAGTCTTCTAGCTGTTTAAGGTAGCCTATTAAAAGGTACTTTAGTAGTATATATAGGATAGTAATCTTACTTTTATATAAAGTAACTTTATTATAGGCCTTAGTTAGATATTTACCTCTATCTTTATAGCTATAAATATTATGAGGGGATTTAAGAAGTTAGGTATTTAGCCTATATATAATAATATTATACTTAAGTAGTTAGTTATATATATATAGTTAAAGGGTAAGGATATTCCCTCTTACCTCCTCTATTTTCTACTAGATAAAGACTGCTTTAATAAGGTAATACTAGTAGTTAACTATATAGAGTATAAATATATAGATATATAGAGCTTACCTATAAAGTATACCTTTAAGGTAATTAGGGATATTATTTCTAAGGGATCTCTTACCTATAAGTACTAGGTATAGTATCTTAAGGACTATAACGCTAGGCTAGAGGTATAGCAGCATAAGAGCTAGTAATAATAAGCTATTAAGCCTAGTTACTCCTTTATAACTAGTGTTACTATTATAGATATAAAGGAAGTATATAAGAAGTAGGTAACTAAGGCTAGTAAGGTAGAAATATATTAGTAGTAAGTATTAATTAAAAAGATAGCTTACTAGTAGGAAAAGGAGGTTTATTAGAGGTATAGTACCTTAAAGTATTAGCTAGTAGATAGATATATAAAGAGACTATCTTTTAAATAGTAGCTAGACTATACTAGAGAAGTTTATAACTATATACTATTTAATACCTTAAATCCCCTTTAGTATAATAAAAAGAAGGATAACTTTACTATTAACCTTAACCTAATACCTCTACCTAACTATATCCTTAATTAATTTAAGTATATAGCTAGGCCCTTTAGTTAGTGTAATGTTAACTAAGCACTAGTTAATATAGTAGTAGATATAGCTAGTATATACTTTAACTTAAAGATCTTTCTTAATATAGATAACCCTATTAAAGAGGATATTAATAATATAGAGAGTAGTAATAAGTCTATTAACTATATTAAGGATAATAATAATAATCTAGAGGAGTTATTATTACCTCTACTTACTATACTACCTATAACACTAATACTATAACCTATAGCATTATAGGGGTAGTATAAGTTATAATACTATGTAATTAAAGATAGGATAGATACCTAGTAAAGTAGGGGTCAAATAGAGGGTAACCCTCTTATACTCCTATCTATATAGGTAAAAAGAAAGTAGTAATATATAGAGGATAATAGTAAGAGTAATACCTATATTATTATATTAAAATAAATTTATATACTTTATGTAAATAGAGAAATTTTTATATTATTAGATAGGCTAGATCTAGGGCTATCTATTAATATTACTCTTTTTATTATATAACGTTATAGTAATAATACGTTATTAATGTGAAAAGTAGGGTATAGTATAGTTAATATGTAAAATGAGGTTATTTGTGAGGGGGGGGGTAGAAACCCTATTTTCCCTGTGGAAACCCTATTTTTTTGCCCCCTCTGTGAGGAGGGGGTTTTTAGCGCAGCAGAATGATGACTAAAACCCCTGGGTAATTTCCTACGATGCGGGTGTCGTTCCCCGTCACACCGATGTCGATTTAGTATTAGTCGTTTCACTCTTCTGCTCGATGAAGTCATCTTTTGTTTCCACGCTGAAAGACAACACGCCATCCATGTATCCGACGACCACGGATAGCTCCATCGGTGATCTACCTGTAGTCTCGCTCGACACTGTCAACGTTGAACCTGGCGGCGGATCTCGTCCGCAGGGGTATTCCCCCCCGGCCAGCGTGCCGGGTCCGTCCCTGTCTTGGATCTGCCTCTTCGCACACCCCCTCCCCCCCCTCCCCCGGGATATCGGGACTTCAAGGGACGATCCCGGGATACCTGGGATGAGCTCCCACGCGACAGCAACTCGAGTTTCCCCTCCACTAATTACTCTCTCCCTCTACAGTCACATCCCCTCGTCTCTGCCGGGTGGTCCTGCAAAAATTGACACTGACACAGGCAAGATTGTCGTCCCAATATATTTCAGCGGCGGGCGATCGCCGATGATCCGCAAAAACGGGTGCAATTACGGTGTGTTTCTTATTTAATAACGCTTGCAAATGTGCCCGTGGTATGGATGTTCTGCGTGATCCCGGACACTACTACTTCTCATCTAATTGCACCCAGCCGCTCGTTGAGTCGAAAGATAGCTGCATCTCCGGCAAAAGTTATGGCCAGAGTGCTTCCGGCGAAAGAGGATTCGTTAGCTCAGCATTACCTGCTCATGTCCTGACTCATTGTCACAGGTGACAGGACGCTGACCTCATCGAGAATCAGGCGGCCTGTTCAGGTCACAGGGGGGGGAAGGACGAATGTGGGAGCCGCATCAGTGATCTCTTCAGGAGGCACGAGTTTCCTGACGTCATGGGTCTATGTGGCGGTGATGTTGTCAAGCGATGTTAGAGGAAAGGATACAGAACTGCAGCGGACGCGCTTTGCCCTGCGAACGACATTGCAAATAGGCTGATTAATTACATCGCTAGGCAGCCCAGCTTGCTTCCCTGCCAAACTAGACAGATAGCGCTCATACAAAAAGAGCTTTTTAACAATACTTCCATACAAAAGCAGTCATTGTAATGAATTAGGCATGTATAAGATTATATCTACCTTGTTCAGTCGTGCAAGAATAAGTTCGTCTACTTATATCATGTTACATTTGTAACGCTTTTTTCAACTTTCGTGCTATATATTGGTTAACATACTTACGAATTTAGCAGAAACTGGAGACAAGAGAAACTCTGGTAAGAGCAAAACTAAAACACTAGCACTAGACTTATTTCACATTGAAAACTGGACTTTTTTGATGAGTGTATGTTTTGTTTCGAGATTAATGTCAATATTCAGCTGTATAGCCCAAGACCTACCCTCGTTGTACATGCGCATTGCCTACAAAATAGACTTGGGAAAATAACGGAGTTTTAGGAACCAGGTACGTGAAGCATATCGCCTCGCGACAATCATCAAGGCTTGCTCATCAAGTGATGTTTTGACAGATATATACTGGCCATAGATGTACGGTGACATGGAGGCTCTCACACGGTCAACCACGAGGTCAGTTCTATCCCCGGCGGATGCCTGGGAATCATGTTCGTTTCCGGAAGACATTGTTGTGCTGATCCAGGATGGATTCCTCCTCGAATCTCTCCCCAATTCGGAATTGTTAACCCAGGCAGCTTCGTGTTAATCATGGCCCAAGTCAAAAACTCTCGGGCTCAAAGCCCCGGGGACCATGGTCATGTTGAGAACAAACTCTTTGACAGCTTTCAACGCGAGCCCCGCAGCTCTGATCCAGAGCACCTCGGCAGCCCGGCCGTAACAAAACGTGCCGTCTGCCTCCAGATCAAGATGCGCGTAGGCCCTTGCTGGCTCCGTATCGCCCAAGCAACAGAGAGAGAGAGAGAGAGAGAGAGAGAGAGAGAGAGAGAGAGAGAGAGAGAGAGAGACGCTATCCATTTCGGTGGCATCCGAACCGACCAAAGTCTGTTTTGTCTTCATATCGACGGCGTGCCGATGAATCTGCCGGCTCGCGAGAGCTTTTCGCCGGACGGACGCAGTTTGCTTGCCCCCTCCCCGCCGGACATGAGTGTGAGTTAAGCCCGTTTGCCCCCATGGTTGCGGAAGCGACACTCAATTCCATCCCGCGGCCGCCAAGAAGTTGTCCTCCAGAGTTGGCTGATTAATTTAGTCTCATAAACATCTCCCGAGAGACCGGGACCTAAGCTCTTGGGGGAGAAAAAAGACAAAAAGAAGAAAGAAGATGGAGAAGGATAAAAGGAAAAAAAGAAGGGTAAGCTTTCGATCGTCCTTCGTGAGAAAAAAGAACAATGACGCCGAGGATTTTCTTTTTTTTCTTTTGTCCGAACACAACACACGGTGGCTGTCACGCCGGGAACCTTTCCCCCCCTGGGGAGGTTGAGTTTGACAAGAAATCGGCAACATGGGTTTCCCCGTCAGACGGTTTTCCTGGCAAACCTGCGGACTGGGAACACAATGAACCTTGAGATGCGTATTATGACTTCGGCAGATAGAATCGGCATCGAAAGCGCAACGTTCGTATCCCGTGGCCCTCCCAGCAACTGAATTGCGGATATAAGCCTGAGTCTCTCGGGCCGCCGTCCTCCTTCGTCCTCCGTCGTCCTCCGTCGTCCTATGGACAGCTTCTCAGCCCTAGGCCCTCCCCCATCACCCCATGACGCTCATTCCGAAATCGACATGACGATGGAAGCCCCCCCCCCCCCTTGGATCCGGCACAAACAAGACTATGCGGACGATTCGGCATGAAGCCCAGAAAATCTCCGAGTTGGGCGAGGCCTGGTACCTGTAGTAGCGAGAGAGTTTTTTGTCTCGGGAATTCCCTCGCTTTGGCCCCCCCTTTCTGTCCGCGCATCCCGAGCCCGATTTGGGTTTAGCATCTAATTATCTGGCAGCCCAGGCTGCCCAGCAAATGGGTCGGATGGGACCACCTTTGCGTTCATCATGTCACATAGTTTGCACCCAAAAGGTGACGCGGACGTCGAGAAAATCAAAATTGGGGACCGGGCTTCAGACTCGTGTAAGTCGGTAGCTTTTCTCATCGTCAAGGGGGGGGGGGCTACGCAAACGAAGTAAAAAAGAAGAAGAAAAGACAATTTTGATTATGCGATTGAGTTTCTCCGTCAAACTCGGACGGGCCTCTCGGGGCAGTTGCTCCTGAACGCTTTAATTATTCCAACTATAGGTTGTATCTTCCTCCGCAGGTAATGTTAAGCTGTTGGCCTGACGTGATCAAGGAGGGAAAATTCAGCAGCGTTCGAGAGCCAAAGCTTTTTGCAGACACAAGAAAGAAGAAGAAAAGAAAGGAGGAAAAAAAAGGGCTAGATCAGCGAGACAGAGCTGCCCCGCGAAGCAGAGATCACTGGCTCGACCGGTAACAACTGAAATGCAAAAGGGGACTTTCCGCTTCTCGCAAGCTCTGCTCCTGGAGGGTTCTCTAATTATCTAGCTTTTGAAGTCGCGAGAACCAAGAGGCCGACTACTATATCACTACCCACTAAGAGAATTACCCAGGTTCCCCAGCCCAGGTAGGCATTGCCCTCTTCGGATCATATCAACAGCTCGGAAGCTCGAAGAACAAGCTGCAGTTGACCGTACAGTAATCACCGTACCGCCGCTCGCTGGTCGTTCTGGGTCATTACGATCGGTGGGATGACTTCTGTCGGGTGGCCAATGGTTAACCAAAAAAAATTTGGGAAGAACCGGACTCGACTCGGCCAGAAGGGAGAACGGCCCAACAATGCCGCTTCACCCAGTCGGAGCGGACGAACACTCGCCGACGAGCGCAAAGCATGGATCACATCGAGCGCAAGCATGGATCACATTGACACCGTTGAGCTACAGCCTGAAGACCGCCTAAAGGCCCCCTCTTGATGGATGTCAAGGCATAAGCCCCTCCCCCTGCGGCCGCTGGGTCAGGGGTTGCTGGACTCATGCGGCGTCCAAGGTCGGAATGACGACATGTCACATAATCATACCTGTGGGCTGTAGCTGGCTGGCTTTAGTCGTCGTCGTCGCCCTTGAGGTTTCGGTCATGGTCCTCCAACCACCACACGGGCATAGGGGTTATGCTATAGTGGGCTTTGATTCGGGTCCAGGGTTGTCCGCCGTTCGAACCCATGGGCCACCGTTGTTCGGGATCGTCGCGGATCGACCGATTAGACGATGTGAGTTCGCCTAGGTAGTTGAGTAAACAGAGAGCCTGTGCGAGTCTCCCCCCTTTTTTTCCCCTTGGCTTTTTTTTGATTCTTTCTTTTGAAACGAAAACGAAAAAAGAAAAGAAAAAAGGTTGAGACGGTAGGGGTAGAGACCAAGGTTGTATCACTGATCAATCGGGAAACTCATTCGATCAAATGAGCATCAGGAGGCGTCCGAGCCGATCCTCGCATATCGTTTTGCCTGACTCGGAGAGGCCCTCGAAGACTCTCAAGACTCAAGAGAGCCCAGAGATGATGATTATTACTGTACCTCGCGTCGACGGTCAACTCAACGCACAACGCAAACATTTTGTTTTCTGGTGACTGTTCAAGTTTCGGTAGTTCACGTGTGTAACATGTCTTCATCGTACTCAACTCCCAAGTCTGTTCTAACTAACAAGGACTCGGAATCAAAAGCTGACCCTCTGTCTCCTTCAACGAGGCTTAAACAATGTTGGACGAAAGGGCAATTAGTAAACACAACAACACGCGTGGCACGCAACCATACCCCAAAATCATGCGTCCTGCACACACCCCGTCCGGAACCTCTTGGTCTCGTGAAACAGAAACCCAAACCAAAAACGTTCCTCTTTTGGGGGAGTCGGTCTGAACTTTTTTTGTATTGTTCGCATCGACCTGCCAGCCGCGCGCCCAGCTCGCCGACCCAAGTCGACGACGTTGTCGATCTTGCAACGGTCTTCCCTGGCCACGGCCCCGGGAACCGCACGCGGAAGAAGCTCCGTTTCCATACAAGCACGCACACACACACACACACACATACACACCAAAAGAGGCCCCCAGACCGTCTCAACTTTGCCTCATGAGGCCGGCGTTCCCAACCACGCAGGAAAGTCCTGCTGCTGGAATCGAGACGTGTGGCACCCAACTCTTCTTGTCGCCCAGTACCTTTGGGTGTATGTGTGTGTCAGAGTGAGAGGTGATGAGAGGAGTGAGAGAGGAAGAGGGGGGGGAGGGAAGAGGTCTAGACCAGGCTCTTGTCATCATCCATTACCCATCATCCATCATCTTTACACCCCCTTCCCTCCCCCTCTCTTCTCCGCATTCCTGTTACCTATATGGCCACCGCTGTCCAAGTCAAGTCTTCTCTCTCTCCCTCTTTTTTTCTTTTTAGATTTTTTTTTTAGGAGATTACCCGTTCTCTCTTCCTGTCACTACTTCCGTCACCTCATGATCTGGAACTCCTTTTGAGTTGGAACAGTCTGAAGTTCCCTCTCCCACTCTCTTGTATCCCTACCGACACCACCACACTCTCTTACAATCTCAAAGGAAGGCAAGACATTGAAGAAGAGGAAGAAGAGGAAGAAGAGGAGGAAGAGGAAGAAGAAGCGGAAGAAGCGGAAGAAGAAAGTGTCACCTCGATCCTTACTCTCTCTCTCTCTCGGACCAAAAGAAAAAACAAAAACAAAAACAAAACAGAAAAAAAAGGCACCAGGTCCGCTGGCAGGCCACGATGCAGCTGCGCTCCCTGCTGTCTCTCTCCCTCGTCGCGGCCACGGTCCTCGCCGCCCCGGTCCCCGTCCCCGCCGCCGCCGCCTTGGCCCGGAAACGCGACCTGGCGTCGATCCAGGCCGCCCTCAACACCATCAACTCGGCGCTCCAGGGCCTCGACAACTCGGTCAAGGCCACCGAGTCCGTCACCATCGGCGGGGGCATCCAGCTGCTCGGGGCCGTCGGCGCCGTCAAGTCGTCGATCCAGGACGCCACGACGCAGGTCCAGGCCTCGCAGACGCTCGACAGGCGGGACGCGCGGAACCTCAAGGCCGCCACCGACGCGCTGACGAACAACGTCAAGGTCACCATCAACGACGTCATCGCCAAGAAGCGCCTCGTCGACTCCCTCGGCGCCACCCCGCTCGTGGCCGTCGCCCTCGAGGACCAGAAGAGCGCCAGCGTCGCCCTCGCCCAGGCCCTCGTCAGCAAGGTGCCGCCCGAGCTGACCGCCGACGCCCAGAAGAGCGCCGCCGCCCTCAGCACCGTCCTGGACCAGGGCATCGGCATCTTTGGCGGGACAACGGTGACCAAGGCGGGTCCGGGTGCGGCTGCGGGTGCCGGTGCCGGTGCGGGTGCCGGTGCGGCTTCGGTTCCGGTCGGAGCAGTCACCCTCTGTCAGTTCGTGGACCCGGCCAACGCTGCCACCGAGGTTCCCGTCGCCTCCAAGACTCCCGTTGCCGCCGGTGCTGCCGCCGTCCCCGCTGCCCCCGTCTCCGCCCCGGCTGCCGTCCCTGCCGCCCCCTTCGCGCCTCCTGCTGGAACGGGCGACCTCTTGAAAAGTTTCATGGGATTCTTTGGAGGGCTAATGAAACATTGAAAAAGAGCCATTCTGAAATGGAAGAGACTTGCGTTTGTTTACGATCAAGTGTTGGCGTTTGTTGTGGGTAATCTATAGGCGTGTGCAAGTTATTAATATATGATCACGGCAGGGTCCGTCTCGAACAAGCCAAAGAGCGGAGGGGTTGGTTCTCCTCCCGTCTCTTTCATAAAATCTAAAACCAAAACTTCTTGAACGTCTCTCGACATTCATACAATCGTAGTTTGAGACAGAGGCTCTTTCTCTCGCCTGTAATTATGTCTACTGGTAGTGGGGGGGTTATGGCTTTTGTCCTTACACATCATGTTTGGTTCCTTGAACAAATACCACAGAGCACGTGTAAAGGAGTTGTTACAAGTAATATAAATTCATACATCATGAGTAATATAATATCAGCATGAAGCCGTTTGCCCACCGGTTCAGACAAGAACAAAACCTTGTTCGAGACTTGGGGGCAAGTTCATTTTGAGTGATAGTTGCCACATGATTACCTGTATACACTCCATACTCGCCGGATATATACTGAAAGACTAGACTTGGCGGTTGGTGGTTTGCGTCATTTGAACACAGCAAACCCCTGATTCCCGGCCGTTGTTACACCTCACATCATACAACTACGCTTCTCTATATGGTCGCGTCATTCGAAAAGTCGAGCCTACTTAAATCTCAGTCTCTCGGAGCACCGCCCCCTCCTTTTCGTGGATGGTGAGCCTTTGTACGGACGACCGCGCCAAGGACCGTCCCTTGTGCGGCCCGAAGACTTCCCGGTCCAGACTCAGCGGGATCTCGCCGGACGTGGCCTGGCTCTCCGGCCGCAGGTGCGACCTCTCGTCCTCGGGGTCCGTGTATCTGCTGAACCTCGACTGGATGAACAGCGGCTGCGGCACGTCGTAGTGGTTGACCGGCGGCGTCCCGAACGGGTCCTCCCGTATGAACTCGGGACGGCCGACGTCGACGTCGACCTCGTTCAGGTGCGGCGTCAGCGACACCCTCGGCGCCGACGACATCCTCGTCGTCGACATCATCCGCGAGAGGCTGCCCCGGGCGGACCGCAGCGAGCCCCCCCTCCTCATGGACCGCAAGGATCCCCGGATCGACCGGAGGCGGCCGTAGGCCTCGGGCCGCGGCGGCAGCACGACCGGTTTCTCGCCGTCCATGCGCCTCGTGCTGAAGGCGACAATGGTGCGGCCGGAGCCGCCCCGGCCGAGGCCGAACGAGTCGACGACCTCGTACGGCTGCCCGAGCCCGTCGAGCTCGTCCTCGATCTCCTCCCGGGTGAGGAGGGCGGCCTCGTAGTCGTCCTCGCCGGGCTTCGGCTTGCGCGAGTAGTCGCCGGGCCCCTTGGAGCCGTTGGGCACGTGGAAGAGCAGGTCGACGCGGGCGACGGCGTAGAAGACGACGACGAAAATCTCCAGCATGAAGCCCGTGGTGTAAAAGACCTCCTTGCTGAACAGCTTGCTCGTCGTCGTCGGCGGCTCGTCGCCCAGCACCTCGGCGAGGCGCACGGCCTGGCCGGCGATGAGCAGCGTGGCGCCGACGAGGAACACGGCCGTCTTCTGATGGGTGTCGCCCTGGCCGAACCGCTCGGGCCGGGGCCCCGGGATGGTGGAGGCCAGGACGACGCCGATGACGGGGAGCACGGCGAGCAGCATGATCCACGAGACGCCGGCCTTGAGGAGGTTGACGGCGGCGCGGACACGGTCCTGGTCCTCGATCTTGAAGAAGGAGACGCCGATGGCGGTGCTGTTGGAGACGATGGTGACCGGCACGGAGAAGAGGAAGAAGAGGACGAAGAAGCGAAGGGCCGGATGCCATCCGAAGCGCGGGTGGATGGACCGGATGATGCGCTGGCCGAATATGATGTTGACCACCATGACGACGACGGCACTGGGGGAATCGTTAGTTGTGTGTTTTCTTTATATATATATAGATATATATATATACGTATATATATACGTATATGTATATACATGTATATACACATCTCCTTCTCGTGGTATACGTGAGTACATCTAGTATCTTGTCTATATATCTGTACGTGTGTGTACACAATATACAACAAGACACCATTACGCGTGTATAAGTGAGAGTGGGTGGACATGGGAGAAACAGACGTACCCTCCATACTGGACAATGAGCGCCACGAGGATGACGACGCGGTCCTTGTTAAAAGCCCAGACGATGCGCATGATGCAGGTGACGGTCCTGACCATGCAGAAGTCGAACATGAGGTCCGACAGCAGAAACTTGTGGCCCCGCTTGGCGTTGGCGCGGTAGATGCGGATGTGCGTGTAGGCGCCGGCGGCGAAGAAGAGCAGGAAGAGGAACGTCACGGGCACATCGACGTTGGTGGACGGGTCGCCGCCGAGGAAGGGGCCCGCGGCCGGGTCTTCGAGCCGCTCGACGGGGACAAGCGTCGGGCCGGGGGCGGGGCCGGCGCCGGTGGTGCTGGCCGGCAGGGCGATGGGCGCCGTGCTTGACGACATTGTGGCGCGAGGAGTGGACGTTGTCGTCGGCGATGTCGGTGATGGCGATGGCGGCGGCGGAGCTGAGGAGACTGGTGGTGAAGAGGTTGCGGATTGCAAACGCTGCGTTGTCGATGGTGGTGGTGATGGTGGTGGTGGTGGAGGAGGAGGAGGAGGGGGGGAAGGAGAAGGAGTAGAAGAAGGACGTGCTGCAACTGAAGTTGTCTTGAGAGTCGTTTGAGGGGGAGGAGGTGGAGGGGCAGCTGAGGTTAAAGCACTCGCTACTGTCGATCGTGGCCGGGGTCGAAACAGAGGAACTGTAGAAGTCGTCGTCGTCGGAGCCGGCGGCGGCGGCGGTGGCGGTGGCGGTGGCGGCGGCGGTGGCACTCTGGTTGATGAGGTCGTCGTCGATGTCGAGGTTGATGTTGGTGTCGAGGTTGATGTTGGTGTCGAGGTTGATGTTGGTGTCGAGGTCGTCGTCGATGTCGAGGTTGATGTTGGTGGCGGCGGAGGTGTAGGAGACGGAGGAGGAGGAGGAGGAGGTGGTGGTGGCGGAGACGTAGTCGCAACCGGCTGTGTTGTTGATGTTGATTCCGGCTCGGGTTGGGCGGTTGGGAGTTCGGCTATGAAGGACGTGGCATCCAGGAGCTGTCTGCCCTCCAGCTGCGGTTGTTCTTGTTGTTGTTGTTGTTGTTGCTGTTGTTTCTGTTGTTGTAGTTGCTGCTCCTGTAGTTGTTGGTGTCGTCGATGACGCACAGGTCCTGTGCGAAGACCTGCCGTTACTGCTGTTGCTATCGTAACGATGCTGATCAACCTCATGGTGTTGCCGAGACGAGTATGAGGGGCGTCTGTACAGGCCTCTCAGGGTTCTGGCTCTCTCTCTCTCTCATTTGCGATGAAAAATTAGTAGTTAATCCATGCCAGCATGTGTCTATTGTTGTGTCTATTGTTGGTGGTGGTGGTGGAGTTGTTGAGATGGGTAGGAGAGGTCAGAGAGGGGGAGAGAGAGGAAGGGAGAGAGAGGAAGGGAGAGAAAGAATCAGAAGCAGAAGCAGAAACAGGTGATGGACGCTAGCACGAACAGACGGACTCCATGGCCATACAACCCCGGTGAGATGAGTGATGTATTACTGATAGGCCGATAGACGGAGAAGAAGAAGAAGGAGGGTTAAAACAGGGAGAGTGAGGAGGAAACGAGGGTTGAGGCAAGGTTAAACAAGACCAGGCATGTCCCCAGTCGGCACAGTTCTGCCGGGGGGGGGGGGGGGGTGTACGGCGAGGAGGACATGGGTTGAAGGAGGCTGATGGCGTCTCTGGCCCATTCCCGGGAACAAGACATTCCCGGAAACAAGACGTTTGTTTGCCCCGTGTCGAGAGCGTCGTCTTGAATGGCCGTCCCTTGGGGTAAGAGTGTGCTTTGTGTGTGTGTGTGTGTGTGTGTGTGTAAGTGTGGGTTGTGCGTCACTCGGATCTGTGTGTAAGTCGACAGAGTTAGAGAATCGGTTTCAACGACGGGGCGCGCGCGCACTCACACACTGCCTCCTGTACATGCACCAACCATCCCTACCCGCATCCCGCTTTTGGAGTCCTTTCTTATTACATACCTTGGCACTGCTAAGTAAGCACCGTGGCACGTAAGGCAGGTCAACGAGTGTAAAGAACAGTATTACCTACCTATACAGTAGTGTTTACGATGTTCGATGTGACACCATTCCTTTTGCTGGCCGAGTCTCGAGAGCCAGCTGCCAGACTAACCACAGGGACCCCCATCCACGCCCCCTCCAGATGGCCAGATGGGGGGGGGGGGTTTCTTTTCCTTTTTGACATTCTGAGGCACCTTCGTGACAAGCGTTCGGGAAGGGACGGGTCGTCCGACATGGCCGGTCTTCTGCCCTGTCGTTCCTTGCTGGATAATTAATGACTTACCTGTACCTGTCATGCGGACACGGGTATGGAATGTATGGAATGAAACGCCCAACTGCGTGACACACGGGTTGGAAAGCCGATCTGATGAGGCACACACACACACACACACTCTCTCTCTCTCTCTCTCTAGATATTGATATTGATACCTGTACAGTACAGATCCACCTGGGATACGGATACGGGGTTCGTCTCTTGAGCATCGGGGTTCAATCGAGAAACTCTGCCGACCACCACCACCACCACCACCACCCACACCACCCCCTTCCTCGCACACTGTCTCGTGAGACTGTGACTGCTACAACCGGTATGGGTGATGGGCCGAGTTGCCCGCGGACTCCGTACCTGAGAAGCAATTCTTGCCCGTGTAGGGCTGTAAGGGGAAGGGAAAAACCAGTAATTAAAAGAATCACGATGCCCAAACTTCAGCCCCGTTTGTCCTTGGCGGGGAGGGGGAGGTGCATCTACACTTCTGAACTCGGGACGATGAAATACACCATAGGTCAAGCGTTGAACATAACGAAACGCTCACAGCCCAGTGGACAGTCTTTTTTTTCTTCTTCTTCTTCTTTTTTTTCCCCTCCCTCCCATCATGTTGCAAGCTTTGGTATTCGTTCTGGCTGGGTGTTTCCCCTCGGGCGGTGCAGTCAGGTCTAAAGGGCGAAAAGAAAAGGACAGGAAATAGAAAGAAGAAGAAAAATAAGAAGAAGAAGTAAAAAGTTCACACAGGTAAATCGAGAGCTGATGTCGGATCCCGTCATCCAAAAGGTTATCACGCCTGGGAAAAAGAGTCATCATCCCTGCGGGTTGGGGAGATCATGGACCCTGTCCTCGATCGATGGTTTGTATGAGGTGAGACCCAAACGGGGCAGCGCGGGAGGGGGCACGAATGCGGCCACATGGAACCCGGGCGGTGACACGAGGACGCAAACTTTCCCGTTGATGTATAGACTCGCCGGCCGTGTCATAAGAGGAGGAGGAGGAGCCCCTTGTCGACGTGCCCGCATGCATTTCTTGTTCGGGATGGGATGGATGGCATATGACACACGCCATATGACACATGGCCCACCCACTTCTCTGTGTTTGACTGCTCTTGTAATTTTTTTTTTACCTGACGGATCGAGGTATGAGCCTATTTATATATGCCAACGGAGTGTCTAATCAAGCTTGACGGACCCCTCGATACCCCATCTACCTTATGTAGACAGACAATGACCCCAGTTGTAGACATGTAGTAGTTGCGGTTCGTGGCATCGAGGACGCGTCTGGTATCCCCAAACTTGCTGATGGGGCTCTGAATGAAGTTCGATGATACGTGATTCTCCCCCCCAAGGTCGTCGACTTGAATCCATGTCTTCCACACCTCGTACATATCTGCAGCGCGGTATTTCTGCAGACTGGAGGCTTGAAGAGTGATCTACGATGGTAGTTGAGTTGTGCGGCATCGGGTGACTTGAGAAAGGCTTATCGAAGACTACCTAATTACCTATGGACTGTAGTCTGTAAGGGGGTTCCAACGCTTACGCCCCTCAATCCTCGAACAATAAGAGATTCCAGTGTGGAGTCGGCACGCACCTCGTCGAGGCCCTGGGGGGGGGGGGGGGCTCGACAACAAGAATCGTGTATCATCACGACCGTGTTTAGGCGAAGCAAGTCGTATTTCAAGCCGTCATCATGATACATAAATCAGCCCCAGATGACATAGGGACAGAGGCATCTTGGCCAAGTCTCGATGCGAACTGCCAACTATGACCGTCACCCTGGATGTGGTTACATGTACAGATACCACAGTGAAGAGGTAATAAGATAGAATAAAGTAAAATTAAAGAATTCAATAGAACATCTCCACGGTTTCCGTACATACAAACGCCCACTCGACCGCCATGCTCAAAAAGCCACACACAGACAGACATTCACAGGAGACCATGAGCGGCCAAGAGCCCTGGGGCCCTCTCCAGTCTCCATCGCCTCGGGCCGGGTCGTCGGCCAAAGCTATTTGCATCTCGTCTTTCGCATTGTGTATGCCGAGGTATGTACTTGGGCCGATGCCAGAGTACCGCCAGAAGTGTCTTCAACGCCCTCGCATACTTTTTTCCTTTCTTCCGGTCCAACGGTGCTTGGGCAGGGTCGGGAGTGTAGGTGTATGTGTGTGTGTGTGTGTGTGTGGAATGATTACGCCTTGAAGAAAATGATCATCCCGAGGATCTGAGGGCGTGGCATCTGTGGACATGCCTTGTGTCTGTGTTGACATGACGTCTTGTTGGTTTGCTGGACGCAGGGGTTTGTCGAGATTATTTGTACATGAATTCTTTTCTTTCTCTCTCTCTCACTCTCTCTCACTCTCTCACACTCTCTCTCACTCTCTCTCACTCTCTCTCACTCTCTCTCACTCTCTCTCACTCTCTCTCACTCTCTCTCACTCTATCTAACCCATTTCCTACTAACCATTCCTTAGACGTGGCACTTTTCTTGCGTAGCCTCAATCCCAAGGAAATGACTATCCTAGAGATGTAAGACCCGTATGCCGCAGCGAGTATGATCTCCCCTAAAGCTTTTTCTTTTGCTCGTCATAAGCTTGTTAAAGCGCGCCAGACCGCTTGCCGTTAAACGGGGGGGATCAGACTATTTTGCCCGAGCTGACCATTGACAAAGTCCGAGAGTCATTATGTTCTGTTCACAACCCACGACCCAACTCACTCCGTCTGGAACAACCTCAAAACACGCGAGACGACCGATAAGCGCGCGGGTACGCGTGGCCCCCGGGGCACTATCGCCCGGGGTTGGGAGACAGGCAAGCCATGCCATGCCACGCCACGCGGTCTGGCTGCTGGAAGATGGTCATAGAGTCAGAATTAGGGTAGTTAGACAGTTGGATCGGGTTGTAGACCATAATTACTTATGCTCCGTCTCACCAATCTCTGCGATGATCAGAACGGCTCTGCAGTTGCTACAATGATATTGGGTAATATTACAGCAAATCCAGGAACATGTCCATCTTGATCCTTGGCCGTGATCCGGTCTTTGACACGAGCGGGGCGTCAGATAAATATATTTAAGCGAGATGTTGTCATGTAACTGATCTTAGTTTTACTTATCTTTCATTACAAGGTTTGTTTGTTTATCTAGTGATCTTGGCCCTTTGCCTTATTCGTTTATTAGTGACCGGAGGCTCGCAATAGCAGCGAGATTTCAGCCCCGGCTACGTCGGCCCTCAGCTACCCCTTCACTGTTGACATCCCAGCCCAGCCCCCGCAGCTAGCCAACTTTAGCTAATTCGTTAGCAAGAGTCCACTCAGAACGTGTAGTTGGCTAACTACCTAGCTAAAGCTGGCTGGCTTTGTTCACCCGAAGGATCGGCTGCCGGGGTTGGGAAAACACCATAATTGTTCCGACAGTCCGTCTCCAGCTTGAACTTGAACGGTTGTTTCCGAGGTTGAGTACCACGTAATTAGTGTTTCCATCACGTCACTTGCGATTCTGGAGACAAAAAAGACTTGATCTTTTCACAAAACAAAGCCGACAAAGAAACCTCCCCGGCAACACAGGCAACACGCTCTCAACCCGTGAATTCATAACGCAGACAGACTCTGCCCTTTCTCCTATTCTACACGGTCAACACGGTCAACATGTCGTCCCAGAACCTGCTTCCCAGACCGCCGTACGACCCTCAGCTGGTCGCGGCGTTCGACCGGATGCTCCCATACCCCCAAACGGCCCAAGACATCGTCAAGGGCCGCCAACTGCGCGCGGCAGCCATGGCCCCCCTGCAGGCAGCCATACGCAACGACGAGCACCTGACGGTGGAAGACCGGACGATCCCCGGCCCGGGGGGAGACGGCGGCCCGAACCAGAACCAGATCCCCCTCGTCATCCTCCGGTCCAAAACCTCCCAAACTGAAACGACCACCACCGATGGCGGCGGGGGCCGGGGACGGCCGGGCATCGTCTACTTCCACGGCGGCGGCATGGTGCTGGGCGACGCCTTCTTGGCGATCGAGCCCTTCGCCCGCATCGCCAAGGACCTCGACGCCGTCGTCGTCAGCGTCGAGTACCGCCTCGCGCCCGAACACCCGGCGCCCGCGCCCCAGGACGACTGCTACGCCGCCCTGGTCTGGACCGCCGAGCACGCGCGGGACCTCGGCATCGACCCGGCCCGCCTCATGGTCGCCGGCGTGTCGGCCGGCGGCGGTCTCGCAGCCGGCGCCGCCCTCCGGGCCCGGGACACGGGCGGGCCCGCGCTCTGCGCCCAGCTGCTGGTGTACCCGATGCTGGACGACCGCGACGACGCGGGGGCGGGGGCGGGGGCGGGGACGTCGTCGTCCAAGAGGCAGTTCCGCCGCGACACGCCGTACGACGCGACGGACAACGAGGGCGCGTGGCGATGCGTGCTGGGCGACCGGGCGGGCGTCGAGGACGCGGCGGCCGTCAGCCCGTACGTGGCGCCGGGGCGGGCGACGGACCTGTCCGGGCTGCCGCCGGCGTACATCGACGTTGGCACGGCCGAGCCGTTCCGCGACGAGAACGTGGCGTACGCGACCAGGCTGTGGGACTGCGGCGGGCAGGCCGACCTGCACGTCTGGAGCGGCGGCTTCCACGGCTTCGACCTGCTGGGGCTGGCCGTCGGGTCCGAGGTCGCCCGGGCCGCGCTCGAGACGAGGTTGGCGTGGGTCAGGAGGGTCTTTGGGGTGGCCGCCGCGAAGGCTGCTTGATGCGGGCACGCGGAGATCCGGGGGGTGAACAGAGGCGGTTGGTGGAAGTGTTTGAGTGCAGAGGAGGCTCATTCACTCGTGTATGCATCATTACTTGGCGACCATTGCCATCGTCGTGGTTCCCAACCGATCTGATTCTTCTCCTGCATGTCTGAATGTTGGTTCGTGCCAGCGGCAACTCCGTATTCCGTCCGGACCACCGGCTGACTCTTGAGTCCCAAGAGGCGGCATCAAGACCATGATCAACATACTGTTACATGCCCCCTTGAGCTCACCGGCAGTGAAACAACAGACGGCAACCAAGTGTTGGAACATCAGAACAGCTTGACAGCAGTTTGCTCGACAGGGAGTTGCCGATGCAGCCAACAAGAGAGAGCCCACGGGCTTCCGACTCAGCCACACAATCCCAATGAAACAGCCTCGAGATGTGACTTGCACGGCGGCGCGGAGACGTATTGCGTGCGGGATGCCCAGCGGTCAGACGCTGGAAGTGTTTCTGTCCATCTTTCCGTGACCCCCCCTGCCTCCATTAACCCGCAGCGAACATAGCCGCCCGGCTTCACGTCAAACCCGCATTAGTATGTACTACCCAATGGGCCGTGGGTTCGACAGACAACATGACACCGGTCGTCTAAGCGTCATGAAAAAAGAAAATCGGCGTGGTCAGTGTGTCGGACGTGCCAGATTCAGACGACAGACCTCAGTTAGCAACTGACAAGAAACGGGATCCAGACAGGCCAAGAAGAGGGGGGCATGCCCACATGGGGGAGGGGAAGGGGAGGATAGGAAGAAACGAGGGTGAATTAGTCTTTCTGTTCCTGCATCTGAGGGATGTGCCGGCCAGCCCGTGGAGGGGCACCTGTATGTTTATGAGTTTGTGTGTGTTTGTGCGTTTCTGTTTGTCTCCGTTTCAAAAGGTCGGACGGGGTTGACCGCGTTGACCGCGTTTTGGGCAGCTTAAGGCAGTGCGTTCGGAGAGAGAGAGAGAGAGAGAGAGAAGAACAGTGACAGATGGACTGATAGAGGGGAACGTGGGCGGATGTACAGGGACCTGGGCCATGAAGAACACTCCGAGACAACTGTACGACGAGTCTGTCTCTAATAGCGAGTGGCAACAAGCATAGCCGGCCGGACCGTGTGAGGGCTCAACCATCAATGGCAGCCGCTAGGGGTTCGGCGGAAATCTGCGCCGATAGGCCTTTAGTCTTCTTTCTTCAGAAACGCCCAACTATCAAACGGCTTTCCATGGTTTGTCGGAAGGGGTGGGAGGGGGAGTTGACGCCATTCGGCTGGAATCGGACGAGCCGTTCGCAGCCAACGCCCTTCCTCGCAGGTGAACGAGTGCGAATGCGACTTGATATTAAACGAGAGAGCCTTCTCGAGACTTACTTTTCCCCACAAGTGCCAAGCTGGGCTGGAAACCATGGGAAAGTAAAGACCCCCGACAACCCCAGCCTGGTCGTTACACAATCGTCCGGACCAACGGGTGTGACTTGGCATGATGCGTTTCGGTCCCTTCTGGACCCCCAGAGGCCGGGCCAGTGTGGCGTCCGCTGAACGGGGTCGACGGGGGAATCGGGAGACCGAGAATCGTTTTCCCATGGGGCCATGTTCTCTCCCGACGTGGTTATTTCGTCTGTTGTCACAATTTGTGACACAAAGGAACTCGAGGGCGTATTCGTTTGTTGGGGATTCCATCGTCGGCCGGCCTCGCATCGACAATCCCGCTCCCACGAGCACCGAGGCCACGAGTCCAAAAGAGGTAATAGTTGGCAAGCTGTCAAGTTGTAAGGCAAACAAATGCAAGACTACGGAGAACTGCAGTAGAAGAACATGTTCGAAACATGTTATTCGAAGCACTCTGAATGGTTCTATTCTAGACGCAGGCCGCATTAATTACTGAGATATAATGGGAGGGACTCATAGGTATCTAGCTTATTTGGTAATAGAATTACAAACTAAATGATGAAGCTGGTCAGCGCCTTGCTAGGGCTGAGCTGACAACCCCGAGGTGCCTCCTTCATGCTCTGGGGAGGAGGATGAAAGATGAATCTCATCGACCGTTTATCACGCCAAGTGTAATGAAAACTGGCATCTTGAATCTCTACCATGTCCCTCCCCTAAAACAACTCACTTCGTAAAAACCTTCATACATATCTCTCAGTAAAAGGGGGTTTCGAGGAGAATGTCCGTGTTCAAACGAGAAAAGAAGAGGCAATGAAAGTGCAAGTGAACAACATCCTTATGCAGCGTATAGATAGATGTGATAGAGTCCCACCGGTGAAGTCCTCCGTCACCAAAGGCTGTTCTGTTTACCTCACTCATGTATATCTTGGCCAAACATGCAAATTCAACATACAGCGGTTTACCAAAGTTGCTGGGGCTACAAGATTTACCATCGTGTGCGTCTACTTGGCCCATCAGAACTGCCGAGCGAGCCTCGGTGTGGAATCTCCCACCCCCTCTGGCAAGACTGGAATGCTTTGGCTGCGCGTTGGCCCGCCGAGACCGTCCGTCCCGGCCAGACTAGAAGTTGCTGGGAATTCTGGAATTCTGGATTCTGGGATTCTGGACGTCTGGAATCCCAGGCAATTCACCCAAGACACGCACACACAATACACATATTCATGATATACATATTAACCCGCCTCGCCTGGCGCCGGGGCTATCACCCATCCGAACGAAGCGTCGCCGGATGCGTAGGATCGAACATTCTCTCGTGTTCAAGTCTCCTCTCCCCCTTCCACTCGCATCTAGACAAGCCATTGCCACGAGGGACATCGGCATATGGGTATCGAAACAAACGTCTTTGTGATACTACCCGAAGCCCTACGCCCACGCCCACGCCCACGCCCACGCCCAGCCGGGAGCGTCGCCATCAAGGTCTGGTGTCCTCCCTTCCCCCCCACTCCTTGGCTCTTGGCTCGATAACCTTGTTTTCCTCCTTCTTCCTTCGTGGATCGATCGTGGTGGTAGTTAACGGCTGGGCTTTTCCGTCAAGTACCGGTAAGCCCCCCTCTGGTCTCTGGGGAATCGCCTTCGAGTCTAAGCCATCTTCGTCACTGACATGGACATCACATAGACCGCTTCCGGCGCGGAACCACCCCTCCCCGTCCCCTCCCCCCCGGGGGGAAGAGTGTTTGGGGCGTCCACGAGCCTCACTCTCTCCCTCTCACGCTGGATTCGTTCTCGCTACGAAAGCAGTTTGTATAGAATCGTCTGGCAATTTCACCCCTTGCTCCAAACTGCGCTATTGCTGTACCGTTGATATCTTCCAATGCTGGGCCCCATCCTGCCAGCCATATCGGCGTCCCGGGGCTCTTATGGGGGGCATCTGTCGTTGCGGCCGCCAATGCCATTGCCCAAGGATCAACGCCTTGATTGCCGGGGCTTTTGTTGAAACCGGCGGGATGTCTTTAAACTAGACCACTCACTTGTCTTTGGGGGTTTTGAATCCCCCCCCCCCCCAATCTCGCTCCATCTTGTGTAATATGGACCGGAACCGCGAGCGACAAGCCACCGATGGCTTCCATCGCCTCGCCTCCCGTGAGGTTGTTGCCCGTGTCTTGTCTGTCTGTCTGCCTGTCTGGTCTTTTGGGTCCTTCTCTCGTCAGGCTCTCTCCTGTCGTAGTGACGGTTCATCCTCGACCCTCAACCCTCTGCAGCTGCTACATATCACATCCATCGCGCCCCTCTGCTACCTCAACCCTCAACCCTCTGCTACACCTCAACACCACGCCCCCGGGGAAAGTCCTTTGTCGCATCGTTGGCCCTCGAGGCCTCCTCTGCCGGTCCAATATCAACTCGCCGTCATGGTCCAAGTCGACGAGAGCTTCGCCGCCAGGCTCCGGCGGCAGGGCTGGATCCATTACGCGTTGGGCATCGTCCTCATCCTCCTCAGAATGTGCGTTACATATCTTTCTTTCTCTCTCTCTCTCTCTCTTCTCTCTCTTGGACCCAAGACCATGACATCTAAACTCTCTTGATGCTGACCCTCCGGGACCACAGGTACGGGAGAGCAAAGAGGTTAGGAGGAGTGACCAACTACCAGGCCGACGACTATCTCCAGATCCTCGCCGCTGTACGTCCTCCATCGCCGGAATTCACAACAACAACAACAACAACAACAAACCCCCCTCCCCCCTTTCGTCCCGTCATCCCGAATCCTGACTAAACTTCTCCCCAGATCCTCTTCACACTCCTCGTCGTGTCCCTCAACGTCATCACCGACAACGGCGGCTCGAACCTCTACCCGCCCGACCAGCTCCCGACCTTCTCGCCCGCCGACGTCGCCGCCCGCGTCGCCGGCTCCAAGCTCGTGCTCGTCTCGGAGCAGGCCATGCTGAACCTCATCTACGTCCTCAAGGCGTGCGTGCTGCTCCTCTACACGCGCCTCACGCTCGGCCTCACGGCGCAGCTCCTGGTCCGCGGGCTCGCCGTCTACGTCGCCGTCGGCTGGGCCGCGACCCAGATCACGCTGTTCGCCGCCTGCCGGCCCTTCGCCGGCTACTGGGCCGTGCCGCCGCCCGACCCGCAGTGCGCGACGTACGCGACCTACGCCGTCGTGCAGGCCTGCTTCAACATCTCGTCCGACGTGCTCATGCTGCTCGTGCCGCTGCCGCTCGTGCTGCGCATGGAGGTCGCCTGGCGCCAAAAGGCCGTTCTCGTCTTCGTCTTCTCCCTCGGCATCTGCGTCGTCGTCGCCGCCCTGCTGACCAAGATCTTCAACCTGCGGGACCCCTACAGCCCCGTCTACATGCTGTGGTACATTCGCGAGGCCGGCGTCGCCGTCTACGTGTCCAACCTGCCGCTCATGTGGCCGCTGCTGCGCGATTGGTTCCCGTGCCTGCGCGGCGGCGCCAAAGCGACCAAGACGCAGCCGCCGACGTCGACGATGACGATGACGATGACGACGCAGAACGTCGGGCGGACCAGCAAGACGGCGAACGGGTCGTCGTCGACGACGTCGACGACGCCGACGACGGGCGTGATGACGCAGAGCTTCGGCGGCTGGAAGCCACCGCAGGGCACGATGGCGGCGACGGCGGCGGCGAGGAGAGATACGTTTGACGAGTTTGGGTCCTGGCTGAACGTGGACGACCTCGAGCTGAAGAAGTCGTCGCAAGAGCTCAAGAAGTCGTCGCAAGAGCTGAGGAAGTCGTCGCAAGCGCTGGGGTGGTCGGGCTTGGGCTCGAGCTGGAGCCAGCGGCACATGCTGGAGTGGGACGAGGTGGACGACATCGAGAGCTCGCCGCCGCCGCCCGGTACGGAGAGGAGGAGGAGCCGGGAGAGGAGGAGGTTGTCGCTTCCGCAGGCCTCCGCGCCGGGCCCGGCCGCCGGCGGAGAACCGGCGAGTCCCGGGCGGCGGCGGCAGA
>PJEX01000211.1:57453-80790 GCA_005350895.1 Colletotrichum tanaceti
GGGGTGAGGGGGTGAGATGCCATGGCTGGGTGAAGGGTGAGTGTCATGAGAGAGGGTGTGTTGAGATGATGAGAGTGAGATGGTGAGAGTAAGGTGATGAGAGTAAGGTGATGAGAGTGAGTTGATGAGAGTGAGTTAATGAGAGTGAGATGAGAGTGAGATGGGAGAGTGAGATGATGAGAGTGAGATGATGAGAGTGAGATGGTGAGAGTAAGGTGGGAGTGAGATGATGAGAGTGAGATGATGAGAGTGAGATAACATGAGAGTGATATATCACAAGGGTAAGGTGTCGTGAGAATGGAGATGGATGGACGGCTGGACGGCCGGACGGGACAAGAACAAAACTCACATGCAGCGGCCTGCTTGGACGCGACGAGAAACGAGGCCACGGCCTCGGGGCTCTTGAGGGCGGAGATGATGGCCGAGCAGCCGAGGACGGACAGGATCCAGCTCACCCAGCCCCAGAGGGCGGAGCGGGCGGGCACGGAGGCGGCCCAGAGGAGAGGCGTATGGTCGTCACCACCATGCACCTTTATGTTTCGGGGGTGGAAACCTGGGGGTGACGGGTGGTGTTAGTCTGGGGTGGACGGATCATGGATGTGAGCCGGGTGGACGGAGGCTGTCAGAGGGGGCATTGGGGAAGCGGTGAGAAAGAGGCTCAGCCAAGTTCAATGGCTGGCTGGCTGGCAACCAGTATCTCCTCCCCCCCCCTTTTTTTTCCACCGTCCCTTGGTGAGCATCGGGTGGTGGACGGTACTCGGCAGTAGAACTCGGCCGAGACTTGGTGATGGCTTCATTTACAAAGATGGTAGGGGAGGAAGAGGAGACAAGTTCACTCACCGTGGTTCCACCTTCCCGAAACGGGGCGCCGCCTGTCGGGCTGCAGGCGCGGCAGGGTCTGGTAATTCATCTCGTCGCGCCGGCCGGCGGACGCGTCGCCGGCGGCGCCCCGGGCGCGGCGCTGCTCGCGGGCGTTGGCGATGCCGTTCAGGTCCTCGCAGGTGGTGAGGTCGGCGGCGAGGAAGGGCGGGTTCTGGTTCCAGTCCGGGTGCTCGAGCGTGATGTCGTCGTTGCGCGAGGGGCAGTTCATCGTGGCGGGCGGCTGGATGGATGGATGGAGAGGGAGATTGATCCTTTTGCTGCTGCTGCTGCTGCTGCTTGCTGATGTCTCTTGTCCTTGTGTGTGTGTGTTGTGTTGTGTGGTAAGTTGATCAGTTTGTAGTCTTTCTTCAAGAACCAGCCCGTGTCCAATGTGAAAATGGCCTCGTTGGTCGTCTTCAAAATGATGTAAAGGAAAGGCAGTGGGTTCGGGGGGAACGTGTGTTCTTTGATTGGTGTTGTGTTGTAAGAGGATTGATTGATGCTTAACTATGAAAACGGAGATGGATCACACGAGTTCGCTCCGTCCACAAGTCAAGTAGGTAATAGCAAGGGGAAGGGGGTGAGAAGAAACAGGAGGGGAGACCAGACAGAAATGGTGGTGATGATGATGTCAAGGTACTCCTGAGCCTAAATACATATGGACAGTGACAAGCCCACCTCTAATTTACATCGTACCTCTACCCTAGGTATCCCCCCTATCTGGAATCGAACACACACGCCCGCCTGGGGCCCGGGTGTGTGTGTGTGTCACCTCCCGACTGACTGGTGTGGGTGTGTGGCCGTCTTCGGGATCTAAGATTTCTAGCGGCGAGGGGGGCGGGAACGATGCTTCGGCCAAATGCGGAACACAGCCTCGGGTCTTGCCGGGGGGATAGGGAACAGTCTACTGTCCGTCTGTCCGTAGTACACATGTACAGTGGAGGGGATGGTTCAAGGAAAACCCAGTGTCTCCAGTCATGAGAGCCCAATGGATCCTGTAAGCCTTGGGACTTGCTTGGGACTTGCTTGGGACGGGCCACAGCGGTCTGGGCCTGGACTTGGCGCCCAGTATACGGTTATACGAGGTAAACCTAGGGGGGCTTCGTGAATCGTCAAAAACTTAGCTGCCGTGGCCGATAGGGGAGGGGGCATCGCTGGATGACGAGACTTTTTGGTGCGTTGTCAATCAGTGAACTGTTGAAGCATTCAAGGCCAGATGATAGGCTTTTTTTTTGAAAGTACAGTAGGATCAGATGGGATACAGTTGTCAAGGTTTAGCTCTCAAGGTTCTTATTGACAGAGATTCAGTCTGTTGTCAAATTACTGCCTCACTCACCCCTCTCAGTCTCCCAATCTCACTCACTCCCAATCTCACTCACTTGCATTCTCACTAACTCGCATTCTCACTCACTCCCTCTCTCACTCACTCCCCCTCTCACCTTCCCTCTCACCCTCACTCTCACTCTCACCACCTGGACGTCTCACCACCACTCGGAGTCATGATATGCTCCCGAGGATGGACTAACTCGACTGCCTGCCTGCATCATCGCCGGCAATGCACATACCTAGGTACTCCTCCCCCGCATCACCACCCACGTGGAGACGTCACTGCTCCCTCCGCGACCCGGTTCCTCCCATACCCGCGGGCCGCATCCCAATCAATCATCCCTCGACTAGGTATCCGGGGGGACCGCCAGCGATGGCCTCTCCCACTTAACCCACCCCATGGGGGACTCGGGAGACACAGCGCTCCCGCTCTATTCCGAGCCAAGATGCACCAAGATAGCCGACAAAGACCGGCGCCGATAAGTCAGTTTCGACCTCCCCCCCCCTCTCTTACTTTCCTTCCACTTTGTACCATGGGATGGGGGATGGATATGGATGGTCTCGGGCGACCACGCGCCGAATCGTGAGATGGTGATCCGTGGGCCCGTAGGTTTCACTGTACATGCAAAGAGAGACTTCATGCGTCCCTGCGCGCGCGCGCTGTGCAAGCCTGCAAGCAACCGTCCAGAGTCATGCTCACACTTCACACTTGCTTCATGCCCTGGACGCCGCCCAGGCCCCAGGCCGGCCGGTGCGGCTGTGGGAACAGCAGCGGTGACCAGTGACGCGTCAACTGTCTCTTGTCTCCTTGGTATCTGTTCATACGATGTAGGTAGGTTCTGTACAGGTACTCGTTCCCTGTACAATGTATGGGGACCCGAGGAACCCGCACCCTCTGCACTTTGAGCCTTTGACACCGGAGCCGGAGATGCGGCAGAGGGCAGAGACATCGTATGAGACACAAGGGTTCTCACGACCTGATGCTGCGCGTTCGCGCGATGGGTCCTTTTCGGATCCGAGTCTCTGTACCGTCTCGTCGCGGGGCCTTTTGTTGCCGGAAACCCGATTGCGCTCCGAGGTCGGGTCGGTTGGTATTGGTATTGGAGCCATGGTCATGGTCTTTGCTCATCTTGGTGATGATGATGATGATGATGATGAACCAAGAAGCAAACTTCAAGAGAACCGGCTGGAACCCCACTGGAGATAGCCCGACTTCACCGACGCTCCCGTGGACTTTTCGACCTCGTGCTCAACGCCCCGCCCAGGTCCAGAAGCATCAAGGTCCAGAAGCATCAAGGTCCAGAAGCATCAAGGTCTAGCAGGAGATGCACTAATCCCGAAACGAGACGAGACATGGGTCCGTTTACGTAAGAAGTCCCGAAGCCACCGCGCCCACACGCCGTGACCCAATCACGACTTTTTCTTTGGTCATCTGGCCCGGGGCGGGGGGGTCGTGGCATGGATAGCCACACTTGCGTGAAGTTGGACTGAAGACTCGAGAAGCTCATAAGCCCCCGTAGAAGACGGATGAGTGAAAGGGCTGACCTACTGAGGAAAAAGCCACACCAAAACACAGGACAGAGGCTTGAAAACTTGCGACTCGGCTCAGTTGTCACGAACCAAACATAAAAAACAAAAGTTGGAGGACGCGCTCTGTTCGAGACGAGGCCAAATGGCGGCGCCCATCAACTGAATATCGTCTTAATTACCGCTCCGCCACGCGTTTGGCAGCTGGAGCGCCGCTCAAACCAGAAGCAACGTGAAACAGAAATCTTCTTTGTCCTTGTTTAGTTCGTGTATGTTTTGGTCCAATTCAGAGGCTCCTCCTCCCCGTTCCGGGCTTTTTGAGTCTTGACTGTCCGTCGCACAAAGGAAAAGTGGTGGTTTGGGGCTGCAGACACACGACATCAGCAACTGCCGGATCCCATCCAAGGATTAGGGATTAGGGCTCAACAAAGGAAAGCGTTGCTGTCTGGATCTCCCCAGACACCCAGTCAAATTGGAACATGAGTCTGGGGTCCCTTCAGAGCCTTCTTGTTTCGTGGCCGGTGACTCTGAAACATACACTTCGGGGGGTTGATGGTTGGATGTCAGAGTCGGGCCTGACGTGAGGACTAGGCAGGCCCTTTGATGGCGTTACTTATATGTCGGTGAAATCGACTGCAAACGTATCCCCTTGGATGATATGAAGAAGCCTTTTATCGGACTCTTCTTGTCCAGGTCATGTTGGGTAGTATGCGCCCGGATATCGGGAGAAGCCCACAAAGACTGCCTAGCATTGCGCTCCCACATTGAAAGTGCTGTTGTTACTGATCACGACCAACACAAAACACAGCCTTGGGAAACGGCAATTATGACAATGGGAAGCCCCTATATAAATACAAATACCTTGAATCAGAACGCCGTCTGTTGGTAGGCAAAGGGACGTTAACGTCGGGGTTGGTGATAGCTTCAATTATTGGTGAACTGAACTGGCTATATGGGGAGGGAAGGAAACAACAGGCAAGGGGCGCGCGGCAGGCGCAGGCCAAGTGGGCAGGTGGGCTGCCTACCGAAGTGGAGCAGCTTACCCAGGTGGAGCCAACCACCTGGCCTGTGCTACCGTTAACCCTGATCCTCCCCTTAACTCTGAAGTGGTGCCTGATTAATAAACTAACACTAGATACTCTCTCTTTTGTAGTAAGAGGTCTGGTTTGTTGATTTAGGCCTAAGGAGCTTAAAAACGCAATAAAAAGAAAAATATAACAGTTTTATAGGTCCCTACATAATCCCTAGTCCCTCTGTTCTTCCTTTATAATCCTCTATGTATACTATTATAATCCCTAGGCTGTATAGTTACTAGCAATAGATAGGGCAGGCTTATAATATTATAATTATAGGCGTTTCTTATTAGCTAAAGCTTCTAAGGCGTATATACTTATTTAATAGTATTTTTACTGCTGCTTATCTATCTATCCTATTAATCTCTATACTCCTTTATAATATCCCCTAATCTCCCTTATATTTAGCCTTACAGGCTCTTCTTACAGTTAGGGTGAGGTTCTTGTATTTAGCCTTACAGGCTCTTCTTACAGTTAGGGTAAGGTTCTTGTAATTACAGTTACATTAAGATCGCGTAGTTAAGTAAAGTTCTTATAATTAGGTAACCTATCCTTCTATTTATACGTTAGTTATAGAGGTAGTAATAAATCCCTTAAGGGCTTAGTTAGGTAATAACTTTATAAAGGTATCTATAAGGTTGTTATTACTATAAATCTACCTAACTTTATATAACTCTTGTTACTTATATAATTATTAGAGTACTATAATATTAATTATTAATTGTTTCTCCTAAGTTATACTAAGCTTAATAAGGCACTTATATAGTAAGTATAAGTTAGTGTATATAATTATAGGGATAGGGGGAAGCTTAAGTTTCTTAGTAATCTTCTTAAGGGTAGAGGAGATAGCGTAGGCTATATCTATACTAGCCACTATACTGTAAATCTTAGAGGTAAGGATACTTTAGGTAACTCTCTTTAACTTAGTTAAGCTATAGTAGATAATGTTACCTGTTAAGGTAAATTAATTATTATAAAGCTTCTTGTTACCTAGGATAATAATATAACCTAACTGTAAAGTTATATTAAGGTTATTTATAAAAGAACTATCTATAAAAATAAATAGCTTTATAGATACTAAGTTAATAGGTATAAAAGTAAGGCTGTAATTAAGGGATCTTATCTACTACTTAATGCGCTAGTTAAGTTTCTTAATATCCTTATTAGTAGGATCCTGCTTCTAGGCAGCTATAGACAGGTTAAAGCATGCCTCTAGTTAACAAATAGATACAATATACACACTACAGGCTCTCTACTAGACGTATTCTTGCTTAGCTGTAGGTAATTTTAGGTTAATAGTCTAGAGTTTAGTTCCCTAGCCCTTCTAGCGCTAAGTGATTAATATACTATTAGGTGTTATTATAATAATGCCTCTATTAAAGAGGAGGGGTGTGTTAACAGTAAGGTAAGTCTTAGGCTTAGCTATAAGAGCTGCTTTAGTAAGCTTATTATCCTCCTTAACATTAAATAAGCTGTCTAAGAGCCCTAAGGTATTATTAGTCTGTATCCCTATAATACTAAAGGAGGTGCTGTTATCTATAGACACTAAGAGATATAGGTTATATATAGAGGTCTCTATCTCTAGCTATACCTTATAATAACTATAGTAGGTAGACTACTAATAAGTTCTAGCCTCTACAATACTATATAGAGGTTTAATTACTTCTATAATACTCCCCTCTAGGTATTAAGAGTAGATCTAAATAGGTAGGCGTGTAAGGATTATCTAGTTAAGTTAGGACTATAACTAAGTGTAAGCTTAAGTAATGTTATAGAGCTATAGCAGAAATCTAAGTGCTATAAGTAATAGTATAAGGGTAAGAATAAGGCATTAACTAGCCTGTTAGATAGTAGGTAATTAGGTTAGAATTAAGGTCTTACTATTATCTATATAACCTTAGATAACTAGCCTTAACTTTTTATATAGTATATTAGTTATCTTATTCTTTACCTTATTAATAATATATAATTTAAAGATTCTTATGCCTAAGTAAATAGTAGGGTTATATAGGATAATTCTAAATATACCTTAGTTAATTAGACCTATAACCTCTAGGCTAGTTAATTCTTTAAAGGGTTCTCTAGGAGCTGTAATAATGCCCTCTTTCTGCAGCTTTAGGGTAAGGGCTAAGTTAGCCTCTTCTCTAGAGGATAGGAAGATCTTAAAGAGCTTACTAACCACAGAAAAATCGTTAAGGTTAGTCTTGCTAAGGAAGATACTAGTAAGAAAGGTATCCTAATTAACAGGAGTTTTGCGCTAGCAGCTGCTTTATTAAGGGGAAGGAGGTATTACAGTTATTATAGAAGGAGGGTTTATAATAACAATTATATCCTATATAGTGTTATTATTCTTATAATTCTACTTAGTTAAATTACCTAGGCTATTAAGGATGCTATTACTATTAGTAGGATTAATATAGTATAGCTTTACTAAAGTTAATTAGAAGGTTCTTACACTATTAGCATTAATAACATAATTCTCACTATTAATAGAGATAAGTATATATAGGCTAGACTAACCTCCTTTCTTATGCTAGATGTATATAAGTAATCTAATCTTTACTACCTTTAGGGCTAAGATATTAAGGCTATTATATATTGTAAGTATATTATTAACCTTTTGCGTTACGTAAAGCTTCTTAATAGCCTTACTAGCCTTTCTAATAGTAGCAGTATATATAATAATGTCTAGAGAAGGTACTAAGTTATAGATAAGTCTTAGGTATACACTAAAGATAAGGAGGGTAGGGATAATACTGTCTAGTCTAGCTATATTGTTAATTACCTTAAGGGTAGCTTAGAGTATGTTTTCCTTGCTTATTAACAGGCAGTTATTCTTAATAATAATGTAGGCGTAGCGCAGCATTGCGTGGTATCTCTTAACCTTTCTAATACTATAATATACCTCTATAGGTATAATCTTAAGTTAATAGGCTATTGCGTTAGCCTCCTAGCAGAACTTATTAGTAATAAAGTTATACCTAGCGTTAGCTATAATCTAGTCTAGGGGTCCTTAGTATATATTAATCTAGGCTGCTTAAAGAGCTTTTTATACAGACTTTGCAGTTATATTATAAAGGAAACAACCTACATTAAAGGATATAGTAAGGTTAATAATGTAGAGGATAGGGATATTACTGTTAAGGTAGATAATATTAATATAGATCTTGTAGTTAAAGTAGTACTTATTATAAAGGGTAAACTTAAACCTTTAGGGAGCACTGCTATATATCTAGCATTAGTAATATACCTTTATAAGGTGCTTAATTGCAGTTATTTCTACATTATGCCTAGCCTTATAAAGGACCTTATAGAGGCAGTAGACTAATAGATATCTAAAGTAATAGTATAGTCTATAAAGTTCTGTATTAGTTAAGTAGTAGCTTATAATAGTATGCTTATAAAGTCTAAGGAGGATCTATAGATAACCCTATTTCTAGATTACAGGGACCTTAAGTCTTCTATAACATATTACATTAGCTATATTATTAAATTTAATAAACAGTTAGTCTATATTGTATAGGTAGAGAAGGAATAGGGTATTAGTTATTATAATATGAAAATTAATTAGGCTAAAGGGGGTATTAACTGTAATAGTACTAAGGGATATAAGGGTATTACTATAGCTAAATTAAACCCTAGCCTGCCTAGCCTGTAATATGTTAATCTTTATATTATTGTTATAGTTATGTTAAAAAGCTGTAACTTAGTTCTTACCTGCAGTAGAGAAGTTAGTAGTACCTATATTAGGAAGGATACCCTAGAAGACTTTAGCAGAGTATTAATTAAGGATGAAGGTAGAAGCCTTATAAGTAGGCTCTTTATAATATTTATTAGCCTTAGTTAATTAGTATTAGACAGCCTAATTAGCTAGCTTGTTAATAAGTGCTTTTCTATTAAAGCTAGTCTTACTAAAGAAGGTAGTGCTTGTAAAGAAGGTAGTGCTTATAAAGAAAGTAGAAGGACTGCTACTACCTTTAATGTCTAACTTATTAGTAGTGACTTTAATAGGAGCAGGAGTGTTAGTAAGGTATTGTTAGATATCTTTATCCTTATTTAAGTTGCTAATCTTATAGCCTTTATAGTTTATAAGGAAGGTTATAAAGCTGCTTCTTATTAGGTTTCTTATATACTTATTATTCTTAAACTTTATAAATGTATTACGTTATTCCTTAATAGTATATTATATAGAATAATAACTATACTTATAATAGATATAGTACTTCTTGTTAGTAGGCAGTATACGTTTATAACTGCTGCCTAATAAAGCAGAAGAACCTTATAAATACCCTTAGTTACTAAAGCAGTTATCCCTACTAGATCTATAATACTATTAGTTAGTAATATATTATTAAGAAGCTAAGGTATACTCCTCTACGTTAATAGCTGCTTATAGCTAGTTATATACTCTAATAAGTGTATCTAATAGGCTATAAAGGTAGAGTTTATACTCTAGGACTCCCTAGTAGGCACTAATAAGCTATAGCCTTATAGCTTCTTTACTGCTTATATTGTTTAGTAATGCCTTCTAGATTAGGGTTAACCTTTTAATTAGAAGGTTAAGGACTTCCCTTTTTAACTTGTTAGGGTTTTCCTAATGTATACGCTAGAAGGTAGTTATACACTACTTAGTTACGTATTGTTGTCTAAGTTAAGGGGTCTTAAAGTAGTTATATACTATCTTATATATAGCAGTAAAGTCTATTACTCCTAACCTAGTAATGTTTTAAAAGTAGAAATTAGCTGCATTACTGCAGAGCATTATTAAGAAGGCAGTCCTGTATAATTAAGGGGAGATACTAACCTTCTTATAGGTATCCTAGAAGATAGCATACTTAATCTTAAATATATTATATATCTCTCCTCTATACTTCTAGGCGTTAGTAGAGAGGTATTATTAGAGATCTCTAAATAATCTTAACTAAGGATAGTTATTAGGGCTATAGTGTAAATAATAGGACTAGTAACTTCCCTTATTATTAATATCCTTGTTAATACCCTCCTCTTTATTAGTTCTAAAGAACTGCATTAACTAGCGTCTTTTTAACTAATTGTTAAACAGCTTCTAGTTTTTTAATTAGTTAGTAGTATTGTTAAGGAGATCTTCTATACCCTAGGCATTCTTAAGAGCTATCCTCTAGTACTCTTTATGCTAGGCTATAGTATTTTATTAATAACCTAGTAGTGTTCTTATTAATAGGAAAAGGGGATTAAAAGATCCTGTAATATTAATAAGGAAGGTTAAATTGCTTTTAGCCTGTTTTCTAAAGGTATTATTAGTCTTATTTACCTCTATAATCTCCTTATAAGTCTACTTATAATACTTATTAAAGGTAAGGTATAGGAAGAGGTTATAACTAATGCTTTCTCTATCTCTTCCTATATATACCCCTCTTTTACAGAGCATGTCTCTTAGGCTCTCCCTTACAATCTTTTTAGATATATTAAAGGTATCTATAGTCTATCCTTTAAAGGTGCTAGTAAAATAAGACTATAGGGCTCTTTTTGTTATATTAGCATTAACCTATTAAGCTATAGTGTACCTAATGTAGGATGTAATTTTCTTAGTGTCTAATAAGGTAGAAAGGTCTTTATTAAAGTTACCCTAAGTCTTATTATTAACGTAGGGGATAAAGATTGTTAGGATAGGTAGGAGTTATAGTATTACACCCTTAGGTATAAGGGCCTATTGCCTAGAGTTAGTAGTTAACTAGTTAACTATTATAAAGGGAAAAAGAGGTATAAAGAAGGGTGTAATAAGGGGGAGAAAAATAGATAAAGGAGAAAAAGTTATATTTTAGTAAAGAGTGAAAATTCTAATTATTAGTGAATAAGGAGAAAGTTAATAAAGGAGGTAAGGTTAAAAAAGGAAGGGTTAATAATAGTTACTGTTAAGTAGGATCTAAATCCTGCTAGGTTAACTAGTAAAGTTATGTTATATAATAGGATGCTCTTAAAGGTATAGTAAATAGCTAACTAAATAACAGCTAACTACTTCCTTAAGCTAATCTCTATAGTTAACTTAATGATAGCAAAAATCACTGTAGTAACCCTAGGGACTCTAAATCGCTAGGGCTCTCTTCTTCCTTACTAATCTGTAGTGTTTTTTAACTACTAATTAGTGTTAGTAGGCAAAGGGACGTTAATGTTAGGGTTAGTGATAGCTTTAATTATTAGTGAACTGAACTAGCTATATAGGGAGGGAAGGAAATAACAGGTAAGGGGCGTGCAGCAGGCGCAGGCTAAGTGGGCAGGTAGGCTGCCTACTGAAGTGGAGCAGCTCACCCAGGTGGAGCTAACTGTTAAATTAAAGGATGTACGCACACGGGGCGCACCCTGTGCGCATAGGGCGTAGGCCTGGAGATAGGCTTAAGCCCGGCGTAGCCGGCCCTTCGCCGAATATCGGAGGGACTGCTGCAGGCTTCTTCCCAAGCAGTAGGCTCCGGTTGTAGCCTTAGGCGCCCAGGAATAGGGTTCTTATAGGCCTAAGTCAGGGGCTGGCTGCAGGGCACAATAGTTACACACATATCTTAATACATATTTAATTGACCTATTACTGCAACCCTTAATAATTAGACAATTAAGAGTCTTATACGCTTAAAAACTAATAATAACAAGTACTATAAAGCTATCTATAAGCTTATAAGATATCTACTAATACTACTAAGACTATTCTTAATAGCCCTACTAACTAGGTTCTCTAGTTTAACTAGCTTAAAACTAAGGCAAAAACCTATAAGCTTTAGGATGTAATTAACCTATTAATTGCTACATGTAATGCAGCTAAGACGCTTAATAGGCTGCTTACTAAGCTAGAAAAGCCCTTAATATGCAATTACCTGTATACAGGCGCAGTTATAATAACCCCTATAAGTACTACTATAAATACCCTTTTAAATACTACTCCTTTAAGAGCTAAAAGCATCCTAGCATATAAGATATACCTACAGACTGTAGCCCTTTAGTAGCAGCTTTAACCTAAGCTACAGCCTTTACGCAAGGAGCCTAAAGATATAACTCTAGCCCTAGACATTAGTTATATACTCCTACGCATAGCAGATACCTTATAACGCATGTTGCAGCTAGAGGATCTCTCTCTAGCTAACCTTCTCCTGTATAAGGAGCGCTATATATAGTATAATAATAACCTATATATATAGGAGAAGCGCCTTAAGCGCTATAGCAACCTCTAAGAATAGGTATACTAGACTATCTCTACTAACCTTAAGCTCTATTACTATACCTCTAATAATAAGGTTAATGCCTAGGTAATTACCCTCTAGGCTTATATAGGAATATACCTTTCTAAACATAAAGAGAATATATATATTACACTAGAAAAAGTCCTCTAAGCAACCTTAAGGTACCTAGGAACTAAGAAGGAAGTTAAGGCCTAGCTTGTAAAGTAGGAAAAAGCACTCTATAAAGCTGCTGCTAGCAGTATCCTAGGGGCCTAGCTCTTAAGTAACTAGTTTAACCTATTTATAGCAGCTTTCTGGAAGACCTATCTCTTAAGCTAGGTATATATATACTACTATACTAAGGTTACTAATACTCTTAATAACTGCCTAACGCTAGGATTAGTACTCTCTAATATCTAAGAGTTCCTATAGTTAATAGACAAAAATAAGTATATAAAGAAGGCTAGGTAAGGGGCCTTTAGTCCTACCTATACTAAAACAATAGATAATAATAAGAAGGAGGGTTATAGGAACTGTAACTGTAGGGGATAAGGCTATAGATATAGAGGGTATATAAGAAAGGAGGTATTATTAGCTAAGGGGGTAAATACCCCTCTACTGTTATAAGAAGCTAGCATAACTATAAAGCGTAAGCGCTTAAGTATAAGTGTAAGTATAGTAGAGATACTAACTGCAAAGCATATAACTACAGACACTACCTACAAGCTCTATATAGGCCTTTATTATAGTATTATGCAGTGCTTCTATATACTCCCTTACCTAAAGAGACATAACAGACTGCTTAGTAAAAGCGTTAAAAGGCTTATTAAAATATACCTCTAGACTAATAAGGCCCTTGCTAAGAAGCTTTAAGTAGTAAGAATATTAGCTAAAGGCTTTAATTAACTTTATAGTAGATACTAAGGCAGGATTTCTACAGCCTCCTTTTACATTACTAAGAGCTAATATTACTTAGCTAAGTTAGTAATACTTAATTTAGGCAGCAATATCTATATGTTTAATAATACTATATAGTTTAAAACTCTCTGCAGTATGCCTATAGACAATTTTATATAGGCTAGCGTATAATAGCTACCTATTAAGGTATATAGCACTGCAGAGATTAAGCTCTAAGTATATAGGAACTATATTATTAAGCTTACCTTATACAATATTACCTTTTATAGAGGTATTACTGCTAACCTTATCTCCTTCTTAAAGCTACACTAACAAGGGATCTAGTAGGATATAAGCCTAGACAACAATTACCTACATAAAGCAGATAAGTTATTTATTATATATATTAATAAGATTTACAGCTAGCAGGTGCTTAACTATTAGCTATTTTTATTAGACACTACACTTATAGCTGCAGTCCCCCTACTAGCTATTTATGCAGACAAGATACTATACCTAAAGCGCAAAAGAAATGCCTTTACAATAGCTACCTACAGGAAGCCTATCCTTAGTAACCTTTTTACCTAGCACTAGCGTCTTAGACACCCTAGGCTAGAAGCACTTAAAAGGATCTCTAACGTTACTTATAGAGTATGTATCTAAGGTTTTAATAAGCCTATAATAACAGTTAACTATAAAGCTTATGCCCTAGGTAAGGCCTATTATATAGTCTAAAGGAGCCTGCAAGAGTTAGTTATCTATGCAAAGCCTAGTAACTACCTTACAGTTAACTTTTATAACCTTAAGGTAGGCTATACAGGTTACTGCTCCTATATACTCTTTTTAGACTACATAACAGGCCTAACTTAGGACTTTTACCTTTATACCTATAAGACAGACATACTACTTATAATAATTATAGACTTCCTCACTATACTTAAAGTATACTATAGTTATAAAGTAAAGGTAATTAAGACTAATAACAAGCTAGCTAATAATAATAAGGTTTCTATAAGCCTTAATGTATGTAGTATATATATTAAGGTAAGCACTCTAAATACCTAAGCATAAAATAGCGCTATAAAGCGCATTATAGCTGTAATTAAGCATAAGGCTAGGTATATAGCTATTCACACTAAGCTTCCTAACATCCTTTAGCCTAAGATTTATACCTCTATAACCTACCTTTATAACTATATACTATAAGCCTCTTATAGTTAGAAGACTCTATACTAGTTATAGTATAAGTACTTTAGGGGGGAAGACACTATATAATTCGCCTAGCTAGACCTTTTGCATCTAAGAGTCTTTAGCTATAAAGTATATATACTTATAGCAGACGCTTAACTTTACTATTAGCGCCTAAAAAGGCTTGCCCTATATACATAGATAGGTTATCTTATTAGCTATACTTTAAGTAACTTATACTGCATTTAGAATCCCCTTTATAGTAAAGTATTTATAATAAGAGATATTATCTTTAATAAAAAACTTATCTTTAATAGTAACCTAAAGGCGCTTACTAAGGATATTTATAAGTTAGACCTTTAAGATATTAAACATATAATTAACTGCCTTATTCTTAAAGGCTAGCATAATGTAACTATATCCTATACAGCTAATAAGGAGGCTAATAAGATCTATAAAGACTATAATAAAGCTAAGGGGGTGCCTCTAGGTATTACCCTAAGCGCCCCTAACGCAGTAGAAACTCTTTCTATTAGGCCTCCTACCCTAGTGCTGCATACTAAGTCCTAGTTTAAGCTTATAATACTACTACTAATACCCCTAAGATTAGTGTTTCTTGCTACACTTACAGCAGCATTTATAGGGGGGTAGGAAGGATCTTAATAAGCTAATAAAACCCTCTTTCTAACATACTGCTAGCAGTTATATATATCCTTTAAGGCTGTATTCCTTACTAGGTGTATATATAATAAGCATTCTTATATATATAACTCTATAAAAACTAAGTAATAACTAATAGATAGTATAGGAATGCCTAGGTTGCAGGCTAGCCCCCTATAAGACCTTACATAATATATTAACTAATCCCTAGAATGCCTTTATGTAATAGGATTATACAGTCTAGAGCTAGTACTTATAGTATCTCTAGAGGGAGCCTGTTATAAGGCTAATACCCTATGCAGCACCTACTAGAAGGAACTCCTACTACTCCCTACATTACATAGTTAACTCTAATACTATCCTCTTAAAGATACCTTTTATAAAGCTAAAATATTATACCTTAACAGCTATATAACCTTATGCTTATAGCAAGAGGTATCTAAAGCTTCTGCATACAGCAATTAGATTCTTAGTTACTATTAGGTCTATACCTATAAGCTTAATAAGTATAGTTACCTTAGTAAAGTAAAGGCTAGGCTTATAATATAAGGTAACTAATAAGCAAAAGATAACTAAGATATATACACTATAATGCTTATAGGTATATCTTTCTAGATCCTAATAGCTATAGCTACTTACTTTAATTATAAGCTGCTCTAATATAATGCAGTAAATGCATTTATATATATAGATATTAATAAGGAAATATATATAGAGATACTGCCTAGATACTACAAGAAAGGCATTATCCTATACCTTTAGAAAGCCCTCTATAGGCTGCACTATTTACCTATACTCTAGCAAAAGCATTTTAAGAAGGGGCTTATAGCATAGGGCTTTAAATGTATAGCTAGAGAAGACTGCTACTAGCAGAAGGGAGAGGTTACCTTCTTCTTTTACATTAACAATTATATCCTTACCTTCCTAAAGGCCTATAAGCTTATAGCAATAGACAAGCTACGCATACTTTAGACTAAATACTACCTTAAAGGTAGTAAAAACCTCTAGTAGTTTCTTAGCCTTAAGATTATATATAACTAAAAGACCTATTGCTTATAGCTCTTATAGGCTATATACACTAAGAAGTATAGGAAACTGCTTCCTATACATACTAACGTTACAGACAATAATACTGCCTAGTATATACTTATAACAAAAGAGGAGCTACTGCTATATAAAGATAACATACCTCTAGCAGAGATTTACTATTATTAACATAAAGTTAGCACTATCCTTTATACTGCTATAATAACATACCTAGACATTACCTTTACTACAAGCAGGCTTATAAGATTTAATTAAAACCCTTTAGATATACACTAAAAGGCTGCTAATAGAGTCCTTTAATACCTCTATAAAATGTAATACCTTTACCTCTACTTTAGCGCTAAGCTAGGCAGTAAGGATAACACCTTTAAAGTTACCTCTAACGTAAGCTTTAGCAATAATACTCTAACCTAAAGGAGCTTATAAGCCTTTATAATAAAGCTTTTTAGAGGCCTTATTGTATAGCAAGCTAATAGACAAGATATAGTTATAACCTTAATAATAGAAGTAGAGCTACTTATACTTACCTAAGCTACTAAAGAGGTACTTTTTATAAGCTAATTAATCTTATAACTTTAGATCTAACTACTTATATAGTATAGAGACTAATCTATATATATATTAATAAAGGTAATACTAATAAGAGTATAAATCTAGTATAATAACTAGTAGATAGTAAAGCTTATTATAAGTAAGATTTTATAACTATATACTAAGCTCTACTATATTAATATTTATAATTACTAGCTATACTAAGAATTCACTAACAGCTATATAGATATTATATATACCCTATTAATAGAGCTTATAGTAGACAGCTTAATAAAGGCCCTTAAATTAGTAAAGTATAATACCTTCCTCCTCTAGCTTAATATAACTAATAAGAAGGAGGTTATTAAGGCTAACTGCATAAGAGATCTTATAATTAATAAAGCCTACCTATAGGTAGAAATAACTAAGCCTAATGTATAGGCAGTAGAGGAAACAGTCTTATAAGCATACAAGCTAGCAGGAAAAGCCTTCTTATATATACTAAGATAATGTAATATTAACGCCCTTTCTGCAGCCTGTAGAGGCTGTAAAGAAGTCTTTCCCTAAGGGGGTATATTAAATTAAAGGATGTATGTATACAGGGCGTACCCTATGCGCACAGGGCGTAGGCCTAGAGATAGGCTTAAGCCTAGTGTAGCCAGCCCTTCGCTGAATATTGGAGGGACTGCTGCAGGCTTCTTCCCAAGCAGTAGGCTCCAGTTGTAGCCTTAGGCGCCTAGGAATAGGGTTCTTATAGGCCTAAGTTAGGGGCTAGCTGCAGGGCACGATAGTTACATACATATCTCAATACACATTCAATTGACCTATCACTGCAACCCTCAATAATCAGACACCAACCACCTGGCCTGTGCCACCGTTAACCCCGATCCTCCCCTTAACTCCGAAGTGGTGCCCGATCAACAAACCAACACCGTCTATCCTTCCATCTCGGAACTTCATACCTGCTTCCACTCTGGCGGTGTTTGTGCCCCTTTAGGCTTTTGCCTCTGGTTGCCCTGTTGCACTGCGCGCTGAGGGCTGTGGAACCCCGTTGATCCAACATCACGACGGGAGGTTTCGTGGATTTTCGAAAGGGGAGCGGGGAGAGGGGCTTTGGGCAAGCTATTCTGCTGTCGCCAAACGGACACATCATGCAGTTCCCTCTCAGTCTCCGAGCACAGAGACCTTGGATACAGTATAGATCCTGTCCTCCCATCCTCGAGGCTCCTCTTTTCCCCTTCCATTTGATAATGGACTCTACAGGTAAACCAGCCACGACGTACAGACACAGTTCGCGTGATGCTGGCTACATCATATGCCTACTTACCTGTACCTGTATCCGTACCTATAGGCTATATACATATTACGTGATACTTGGGGAATCACCCCGCACTTTCTCCTCCCCCCACCCCCGGCCTCTCGTCGATGCCGTGCCCGGGGGATTAATACGTGCCCTTGTCATGTCCTCAAAAGGCCAAGTATCCCGCGGGATTCGTTCTCTCTTGTAAAGTTGTATTATTCTCCCGCCACAGCAAACCATCCCCCCCCCCCCTCGACTCGAAAAAGAGGATCGCAAGACCGTGTACGGATACTGCCCGTCCGGCCCCCGTCAGCCATTCGCAAACCATGGTTGGTTAGTCCAGCCCGGCACAAAAAAGCGAAAAAAAAAAAGAGGACCACCAGAAAAGGACACACCAGAGTTCAAACGGAGACTCCGTTGGAAGGGGGCGTGCCGGGGATTCCGGAATTCGGATGAGACTCGGGACCACCGCCCGCCCGTGGGAGACGTAGGGCCTGGTCTCCGGACCTCCTCTACTACTACTACTACCTGGTGATCATTACATGAAGCCCAGACGGTGCTGCAACGCCTGTCGGCGGCGTCACCGCAAATGCGTCGTCCAGCCCGGCGCCAAGGGCTGCGGCGCCTGCGTCGAGGCCGAGCTCGAATGCCGCTTCGACACGGCCTTGCGGTTCAAGCACGCGCCGGGAAGCGCCAAGACGGTTGCCGGGGACGGGGTCCAGAAGAAGAAGAAGACGACGACGACGACGGGCCAGAGAGGTTTGTCTGTCATTACTGTCACTTGCCCACATACATCACATCCCCCTCCGACCCTTCTCCAAAGAGTTCACATAGTTCAGCCTTCAAAACTCTCTTCCCCTCCCTTTCCCCTCTCCATCTCGTGTCGACCCATCATCTCACCACCTCGCATGGGGTATACATGACAATACTCACAACTCTACGCAGCGAGACGCCAGAGCGAGAGAAGCCGCGGGGATGAACACGACAACGATGACGACGACGACGATGACGACGACGACGACGCCGCCGTCTTCACCGAACATTCATCATCGCCAGCCATCCAGCCCGTCGCCGGCGAGAGGGGGGGCGCCACCTTCGTCACCTCTCAGGCTTCCCCGCTCGGATCCGCCCCGTACGAGGGCCAACTCACCCTGGACTTCGCCCCGCCGACCTCGTCGCGCGGCGTCGTTCGGGCCGAGGCGCCCGGCCGGCGGTTCTCGGACCACGGATCCCACGGATCCCACGGAGACGGCAGCGCGCCGATCGGGTTCGTCTTGAACAGAGGCCCACAACCACCACCACCAGCACCACCACCGGCACCGGCACAGGCACAGGCGGCGAATCAGCACCACCACCACCAGCACCACCACCACCAGCACCACCACCACCACCGGGCCGCCAGCTTCGCGTCGAGTCCCGAGTTTCTGGATCCCACGCGCGATGCTCTCCTCTCCGAGACCGGCCACTGGAACGCCGCCGAGGTGCAGCCTCAGCTCCAGATATCCTATCTCCTCGGCGACTCCTCCTCGACCCAGCCCGGACCACCGCCATATCAACCGGAGCGGGCTGGTGGTGTTCATCTTGCTCTTGCTCCTGCTCCTGCCCCGCCGGATCCAGACCATCGGTACCAGCCGCCGGGCCCGGAGCACTGCGGCTTCACCGGACGGCAGGCCTTTCTCTTCCGGACCTACGTCACGAGGATAGCACCATCCGTGAGACCTATCCCTCTTGTCTAGTTTCTCTTTTTTTTTTTCTTCTTTTCTTTTTCTCTTTTTTTTTCCCTTTCTTTTTAACTTTAACCCCCCACCACGGAACCAAAATAATACCTGACAATCTCACTCTCCGTTTCCCCCCCTTAGATCGATGCCTGTCACGACGCCCGGCCATTCACCCTCGACGTGCCCCGTCTCGCCCTCCACAAGCCCATCCTGCTCAACGGCATCTTCGCCCTCGCGAGCCGCTTCGACGCGCAGAGCACCGATGCCGACGACGGCGGCCGCCACGGCGGGGACGTCACGGCGGCGGGCGACCGGGGGTCCGACCTGGAGAGCACCTACTACCACAACCGGTGCATCGAGCTGGTGCTCGAGGCCTTCTCGCAGCCGCCCGAGACGTGGGACTCGACGCTGCTGACGGCCGTCGTCATCATGCGGCTGTACGAGGAGTACGACAACGAGGCCGACTCGCACTACCACCACCTGCGCGGCACCCGGAACCTGCTGGGCCACGACGCCGTCGCCCGCTTCGTCACCCAGGGCGGCCTGGCCGAGGCCGCCAGCTGGGTCCACCTCCGCCAGGCCCTCTACGTCTGCCTCGTCCACCGCACCCCCATCGAGATCTGCCTCGACAACTTTGAGCGCTCCTCCACCTTCCGCCGCAACGACGACACCGCCCACGCCAACCGCGCAGTGTATCTGTTCGTCAAGGCCCTGAAGCTGTTCTTTCCGGACGGCGGCGGCGGCGGGGCGGGACCGGGACCGGGACCGGGACCGGGATCGGGGTCGGAATCGTTGTCCTTGTCCTTGTCCATGTCCATGTCCATGTCTCCGGCGGCGGCGGCCTGGGAGGACCTGCGGGGGGACGTCGAGGCGTGGTACCGGGAGAAACCCGTCTCGTTCCGGCCGCTCTTATATGAAAAGGCCGACGTGGCCGCGGGCAAGCCGTTCCCGACGCTTTGGATGACGGCTGACGCAGGTAAGGGAAAACAAAAACCCCCAAACCAGATGATTTAATGCCGAGGGCCCTGAAGATGGAGAGACCCAGGAGAAAGAAGCATATGGCCATCAGGGGATGGATCATGGGACCAACGGGGACTTCGGGATACCACAAAATGCTGATAATGCTCTCTCTCTCTCTCTCCAGCCACCGTCGGTCTCGGGTATTACTACGCCTCGAAAGCAATCTTTTCCTTCCAGGAGTACAACAGCCCGAACCCGACGGCCGGGTTCGAGGGGACGAAGAAGAGGATGGACAGCGAGGTACGTCGAGACGTGAGCATTTTTCTTTTTTTTTGTCTCAAGTTTGGTTACTTCCTTTCTTTTTTTTCTTCTCCTCGCCCCCCCATGATTGACGACGAGTTCGGCAACAGCGCGAGATCCCGTTCTATCTCTGCATGGTGATGGGCTTGGCCCTGTCGAACGAGGCCGTCAACGCGTACTATCTGCCGGCGCACATGTTGTCTCTCTGTAAGTGGATATAGTTCTTGTCGAGATCCGGAGCCGCCGCCGGCCGGGGGGTGGGAGACAGGCGATGACGACTGACGCAACAGCATCACAGGCGGGCACCTCATCAGGCACCCGCTCGAGCGGGAGCACACCATCAAATACCTGGCGCAGGTGAGGACCACCGTGCAGTGGAAGACGGGGGCGTTGGCCAGGACGTTGAGGGAGCAGTGGGCCGAGCTCGACGGCCTCTCGTCGAGGTAAACAGATTGATACGGTTGTCGTCATCGTGAAGTGTTGATTTACCACTTCAGAGGAGATGAACTTGTCGAGACTGGGCTCTCTTTCTTCAAACCGTCATGCGGGAGTACAACCAATCTGGTTGTCTTCATATTATCAACTCGTCTACATCAACGGTTGGAGAACTGGAGGTGGCTGGGTATAAACTATCAAACACCGATAGTGCTTGTTCATAAATAGACTTAAAAAAACCCACGGGTACCCATTTGGGTTTAAACCCATCTAACCCATGGGTTCTAGGTAGGGACCTAAATGGGTTATGGGTTGGTGTGGGTTATAGGTATTTTTAGGTAGGCCTAGGTTTAGGTTTATAGGTTAGACCTATATAGGTATTCCCTACTTATAGGTTTAGGTATTATAGGTACTTAATAGGTACTTATAATAGTGCTATATTTAAAAGTAAGGAAATTTAGAATTTACTACCTAACCCTATGTGAATAATATACATAAAAAACCCCTTTAAGTAACTACCTCCTTAGCTGCTTTAATAGCAACCTAGGAGGCGTCATATTATCCTTACTACTATCCTTATTATTATCCTTAGATAAGGAGGATAAGAGGTCTAGTTAGGATCTAGTAGGCTGGCTATAACTAAAGCTAAGAGATGTAGGTAAGCTTAAGAGTATTTAGGAGGTCTGTTAAGACCCCTCTAATTAAGGGGAATTAGTCTAATTATAGGTACTCTATAACTTAGATACTATATAATTAGACTCTCTAATAATAATAGTATAATTAGCCTCTACCTAAGCTATCTATATAAAGTTATAAAGCTTGTCTAGTTAAAATAGTGTAGTATAGTTAAAGCTTTAAAGAACAGTCTAGCTATGCTCTCTTATAACCTTAGTAACCTAATAGTCCTTAGGAATAATAGGCTTAAGTAAGCTAAATGCTTACTATTCTCTTTAGTGCTACTAAATTATTAAGATTAGCTAAGCCTTAATAGTCTTTAAAGCTATATTAAATTAAGAATAGTAGTAGATATACTGCCTATAGCTAAAGGTATGCTTAAGAGGCACTAAGGTAGGTATAATTGCTAAGTAATCCCTAGCTATCTTATAAAGGCCTAAATACTTACATTACCCTAAAAGACAATACTAGAATCTAAATATAGTTTTATTCTTATGTTTACCTAAGTAATATTAGAAGGTATATAAGAATGTAAGATAAGGAAACTACTTACACTCCTTAAGAAAACTGTTAATAATTTTATAGGCTCTATAGTTAGTCTTTAAGCCCTAAATAAAATCTTAGTAAAAGAAATTATTATATAAGATTATTATATAAGATTATTATATAAGATTATTATAAAAGATTAATATAAAAGATTATTATAAAAGATTATTATAAACATTATTAATTAGAATATATATACCTGCTTCTTAAGGCTCTAAAAAGAGAGTATAGTAATACTATAGATTAACTAGCTAGTTTTTGCTGTTATAACTCTATTTTAAGCAATCTTTAGATAGTACTTCTTTTTATATACATTAATAAACTTAGATACAGCTAATAAGTAGGTAATCCTATAGTAGCCCTTAAGGCTAAGGAATTATAGATTAGATAAATCTCTACACCCCTTATTAAGGGGAGAAAGTAATAGTCTAACAGTATAGACTTCTTAACTAGTACCTTAAAGGTCCTTATACTTTTTTAACTTTAATAAAGTAAGCTTAACAGCTTTAGTAAGGGATTCTATCTAGCTACTATTAGTTACTGTTATCTTCTCCTTAATAATAGCTAAACATCACTTAAGATAGATATATACTAGCTTAGTAAGGCTAAGGGTAAAGGAAATATTAACTATTATATCCCTACTAAGTATATTAGTAAGGAGTAGGAAGATCTTTAAGATATCTACAAGAATACTAAGCTGTATCTACTTAACGTTTAAGAGCTTAAATAGAATATCTATGCTATATGCTAAGAGATAGGAATTAATATAGTTATAAAGCTTAAGAGCCTAAATATATATAAGTGTAGTTAAATTCTAGTAAGTTTAAACATTAAAAATAAGTTACTAAGGTCTTTTTAATTGATCTTTATTCTTCTAGAGATTAAGGAAGGCTTAAGCTTAACTTAGGCTATGCTTAAGCTTAAGTATAAGATAGTAGATCTAAAAGATAAGATATTAAGTTAGTAACCTTTTTCTTTATAAAATAAAAGAAATAAATACCTTAGAAATAGTAACTGCAATTTTAGTACCTCTAGATATAGTAATATCTTCTTTAAGGCTATTAATAGTAGAAGAAACAGTAATAAAGCTATTATCTTAACTACTATTAGCT